>CM041296.1:19308283-19417969 GCA_023052935.1 Piezodorus guildinii | reverse complement strand
TCTAAAACAAAGTAGCACGTATGTAATTTTTAAAATAATAATTATATAAGAAGAGAAATTTGGCCAAGAAATAAGCTTTATAAATAATAATAATAATAATAGGCTTACCGAACCCGAAGGTTCGATGCCGATACCACCAAACTTCGCCTGCATAGACTCGTCCAATGTTCACCGGTCAAGCCCAAACCCCCGAGATCAGCCTTAATGCAATCCTCCCATCGACGCTTCGGCCTACCCTTCGGACGCCTACCAGTCGGTTCAGCGAATACCAACTTTCTCGGAATCCGTTCCTCACTAAGCCCAACAACTTTACGCGCCCATTTGAGTCTCCGCGATGTTATCAACTCAATTATATTCACAGGGTACAAACTCCGCAATTCCGCGTTGTGCAACCTTCTAAACTCCCCAGTGGACTCATCTCTCTTCGGACCAAATATTTTACGCAGTACCTTATTCTCGAAAACCTTAAGGCGTTGTTCATCCTTCAAAGTAAGCGGCCACGTTTCGCATCCGTAAAGAACCGTTGGAAGAATAATAGTTTTATAAATTCTAACCTTTAAGTTTTTAGACAGAAGTCGCGAGCTAAGTAATTTAGCAACTGAATAATAACACGCATTTCCCACCTTTAACCGGGATTACAAGAAATAAGCTTTACAAAAAAAAAAAAATAAATAAATAATAATTATTAAAAAAAAACCTGTGTGATCTAGTGGATAGAGTCTACCCTGAGGTATGGAGACCCTCCCGGGGCAGACCTAGCCTCTATAAAGTAAGTAACTAAAACTTGGTGAAAAAACCTGGCTGCTGAGCGTGATCTAGCTTAATCAACTAATTTCACGTCTAAGGCCGTGAAATTGCAGGGATCTCTTTAATTACTAAACCCAAGACCCTTCATGGATTGTAGACGTACAAGTTTTTATAGAATAAAAATAAGAAACAAATTTTTCATCGACAATATAATTACATAAAAATGCAGAAAAATTGGAAGTAGTATCTATAAATATTTGTGAAAAATTAAAATATTGAATAAAGTAAAACTTAAGAGTAACTATTCATTGATTATGGCAAGCGCGGAGTTACTGAAAAAGGAAGTATTTAAATGAACCGTTTCATGTTTGATGGGAGATAATTCTAAAATTTGGTTGGACGGGTAAGAAAGAAGTGCTAATAAGTTTCGTTTCTGTGGGACATTGCATAATGTTTGTAAAGTCACCATATGGTTTATTGTCGATGAATAGAGGGTACCAATTGCTAAATGTATGTGTTTGACAGCCGCAGATTTAAAATAAAATATATAGCAAATAAAAATAAGGCTTGAAAGCAATATTTTAACATTTTTCAGCTGTTATTGCTTTCGCTGGGATCACTTGTAGCTGGGTGGCTAGCGTAACAGCCTCCCATGCTAAAGGTCACGGGTTCAAACCCGCAGGTGGTCCTAGGATTTTTTAATGGGAGTAAAAAATCCTTAGTTACGCCGTCCTTCGGAGGGGACTTAAAAGGTGGTCCTGAGCCTGTGCGATGTCAGGTAATCGTTAAAGATCCCTATCCTAATAAAACCTGGATAGGCAAAATTTAGGACTCCCACTGTAGCATCGTCCGATTAGCCATAGTAGCATAAAGTGACGTTAAATAAATAAACAAATATTGCTTTCGCTGCTCGGGAACGGCGTGGTCGAGTGGATGGAACACTAGCCTACTGTTCTCCCGGCTCCAGGTTCGAATCTCCGCTGGGTCAGAATATTATTTATTCTGTTAATTCAGCCGTGGAGCGGCACTAGAGCATGGAGACCTACCTTCCTGGGGCATACCCATCCTCTATAATGTGGGCACACAAAAATTGGGTTGTTGTTTAGTCATTTCACTCTCGATTGCATGACAATCATGACTCAGGGGTACTCCGTACCTCCACTAATACGCATTGATAACCCACTAATTAATGTTTAAAAATAAATTAGTTCTACTAGTAAGATCGCTTTACTCCGACGTTTCCTTCAGGAAGAAGCGGTTTTCGGCGCTGTGTACTCTTCGGATTGGTACAAGCAGAACAAGAAATACCGGAACAACGTTCTCATTGTGATGAGGCAGAGCTACGCCTCCAGGCCGCTGAGGATGATGAGTATGGGTGACATGGATAAGGAGACCTTCATAAAGGTCAGTAAAAAAAATAATAATAATAAATATGGTTCTTGTATTTCTCTCTGACTGGGAAAACAAAAAAACAATAGATCATGGATATGTGTCTCATTAATATCTCGTCATGTTGTGGGAGCAGATAATAGACCTTAAATGGAACAATAAATTTTATACAATCAATAACATCAAACGCATTCAATCCTATCAGTCCAAAGTCCTCCGAACAATAGTAAATGCTCCTTTTAACATAATATGGCAATGACAACCAACTACACCTTGTACCATGATCTATTTGTCTTAGACCTGATTACATCCAAATTTTCTAAATTCCATAAGAAGCTCATTCATCCTCCTAATCCTCTAACACAATCCCTATCCAGCTCCACTCATCCATACAACCTTCCTCGGAGTTCTGGACACTGGTCAGATTCTCCTCTCATGTGCGATGTATTTGTGGCCGGCTCTCACCGGTGACTTGGCTGAGAGGCGCTGGGATCCGATCCTTCGGATTTCACTTTTTCCCCACAAGTGGGGAGACAAGCCCCGTCCAGGATTACCCAGCAGATTGTAAATATAGGTAAGATATTGTGTTCATTCAATACTCTTGCTCAGATCTGAAGTGTTTAGAAATTGACTTCATTTTTATTTTTTACCTGGCTGAAGGTGTGACTAGAGTAAATGTCGGGATTACAGAATATATAACGAGACTTCTGAAGATGGGAGAATATCCCGAAACGTCAATGAAATAAAAGATCAGTGTTAATGGAAGAATTATTCAGCCCTAAATCAACCTTAATAATTATTTAAATAATTAACATAAACAGTCACGCAAAAACTTACACATTATAAATCATCAAATAATCTATTTCAACAAAAACCAGAATCAAATGTAAAATAATTTAAGAGACCCTAATCATTTTAAGGGGAACAGGAATCAGTGTCCACAATTCAGTATCCAACTCTTTGCCTTGGTCTTGGTCTTACCCCGGTCCATTAGTACCTCTTGGACTAGATCAGATACTATTATATGTATATACTTACATATGTAACCCTTAGTTCCATATGTTATGTACTAATAGTTAATATCTAACTGTTTATATCTATTTATTAGATATAATTTATTATATGTATCTATGTATAATGAATATTCTAACCCTGGTTATGTCATTATAACTAAACTTCCTATAGATCAAATATAAGTACGCTGTGTTATGTAAGCAACCCGATGTATTTGGGCAGCATTGCCAAATAAATAAAGCATTTCTCTCTTGTTTATTTTAATATATTTTATGTAATTGGACTCAACCATTGTTTATTCTCTGAATATTGAAGGCATGAGATATTATAGCACTATTATTATTGTCCGATTGAGGACAATTTTAATAAATCTGAATAAAAAATTAAAAAAATCCATAGTCCGATTCTTAACGATTAGGGAGGAAAATGAAATTTTGTATTTTTTGCAGTTATCCATGGTTTTCATTAAAAAAAAAAAAAAAAAAACTCTAATACATCTTCTTGATATGTACGCACAGAAACACAAGTGGTACCGAATGAAAGAAGAAAACATTTCCTAGGAGGTAGATAAGCCAAACCCTCAAATTAAGAAAGTGAGTGCTGCACGTCATGCAGAAAATTAAACTTTAATATTTCTAAGAATATTCGGAAATTTAAAGGAGCTATTACTCTTCTATCGTTAAATTTTAGATTTTCCTGATCTCAGAAAAACTTCTTCATTCAATTAGCTTTACCACACCTTCATATGTCAATTAAGGATGCGGGTAGACAAGAATTTAAAATAAAAAAACAATTGGAGTTTAATATGCGCCTCATAAATGCCTAATCATATTATAAGAGCCGATACTAAACGTCAAGAGAAATACAAAAGTTCATATGACCCATAGTTCGATTGTCAACGGTTAGTGAAAAAAAAACAAATTTTGAGATTTTTTCTGAGATTTTTTTTTTAGGAACATTATGTATAACTAGAGAAATCTCAAAAATGTACAAGTTTTTCTTTCTCTATTATATTTCTGACTATTAACTACTAAAAAAAAAATAATAAGTTAATAACTATTAACTATAAAAAAAAAAAAAAACTTGCATACTAATTATAATATAAACTATTAATAAATAATATGATTTTATTTTCAGGGTTTGAAGGGAATATACACATACTACAACTTCCTGACACATTTTGAGTGACTGGAGACTGAGGATATTCTGGATAATTAGCCGTAGTTCAACTTAGCTTTTAGTAGAAGATCCAAACTTGCAACGATCTGCACCGAGCTGATAATAGAATGAAACATATTTTACAACAAATTTAGTATATTAGAAAATATGTTAAGAATGGGTTGCCTAAAAAAATCCTGGACAGACTATTTTTAATTATTTTTTGAAAGATTATTTTAATTAAATGTTGCAACAAATTTTACCCTGTAATTTGGTATTTGTGTGAAAAATGGTCCTGTAATTTTATATGGGATATCAAACTTTCTTATATTCAATATCTGATTACGTGTGGCTGCAATGTTGGTCCCTTTATTATTACACGCTATACTCAACTCGGATCTCTCTGTCACGCATTTCCACTCGCGTTTTAATTCAATATTTAAAATTCAGCAACCCAGATTAGGACCAATTTTTTTGCAGGCAACCCTATATCAGTGTGTTTGCAATAAAACAACGTTTATATTGATATAATTTTTTTTCTATTATCAAGCCGGTGCACATATCGACATACCCGCTTTTACCTGACACAGGAAAAGATTAGACAATTTGATACTTTAAGTCAGGGTAAAAGTTTTCTTATTATCATGATGTTGCAAAATTTAATTAAAAATAGTCTGTCCAGGATTTTTTTAGGCAACCCATTCTTAACATATTTTCTAATATACTAAATTTATTCTAAAACATATTTCATTTTATTATCAGCTCGGTGCAGATCGTTTCAAGTTCGGATCTTAGACTGTTTGTTTTAAACAAGTATGACAGGCTTACTGTTGAAGAACAGCCATAAATTAGTTTTTATTTTATATCGTAAAATATCATCGTAAAAAAAGAACCTCATTATCGTTTATGTTAATGGATCTTCAGTTTATTTATGACCCATAATATGTAAGTGGCCTTAGGATAAATAAATCAGTTAAATATCGAGAAGCCTTTAAAAAATATTATCTATTCCTATTCTAACCATTATTATTTAACCAATATTTTTCTGTTTTTTAACGTTAAATAACTACTTGGTTTGTTATTTTATATGTTTTGATTTTTCAAATCGACTAAGAAAAAAAAACATTTCAGCGAACATATATGTATATATATATTGTAAAAAAAAAATATTTTATTGTTTTTTACAACTGTATATACAAATACAATAAGTAAAATGGCTGAATTACAATAACAGGCATGAATAGTCATGTAAAGAATCTACCCAGTGGTAGTATTTTCAAGTTTATTTTATGAGCAGGTCTCGAGGCCACCGTCTTTTCAGGCGCCTCGGAGGATCATCGGGAATATAAGGATATGAGAGGCTACGGAAAAGCGGGTTTGAGTGTGCAGGTAGTTCGGAATTAAGGTAGGTGTATCTATCGCGGACCAAGTCTGCAACCAGTGGAATATTTAGGTCGCCATGGATGCGTTTATTAGCAACAAAGGAAGGAGCGTTTTTCGTAGGATTTTGGATTGCAAGGATTGGATGAGGGAGGATTTTTGATTGTTTATTGGACTCCCATAGCTCAATGCCATAGGTCCAAATAGGTCTGATAATCGTGGTGTATAACATATATTTTGCACTCACATATTTCCCACTTAAATTTCAGTACTATTAGCCATTGAAGTGCAAAACTTGAGTATTAAAATAAATCCTATCACCTTTAAAATATCATATATCGAATCACCTTTACTTACGTCTTAAGCCTATGACCTCCTGCCCCAATGTATAATTTAATAATATCCCACTCCTACTGAATGGTTCCGGTATTTTGGACTCCATCTTGGCTAACGTCTAACATGTAATCATACTAGACTGAAACGACAGGAAACTGCTTGTAGATACCGATCACTACAACAATTAGTTAATAAACGCTCAAATAGGACAATAGTAATAGTCATTGAATTAAATACAAATTTTAATTAAAGGGATTCGTTAACTATAGAAGTGATCTTAACTTTGGCGCATGCACAGTTATGTTATTAATCAATAACTAATTTAATTTTGAAACGAAATGAAAAAAAAAAACTTTATTCTGGGACCAATTCCCCTTAGAACAAAAACAATGATAAAAAAAAATTGCTAATGCTCTAGTTACTTCTGAATAAAATATTTCAACAATCCAATATATCTATAAATCTTTGTATTTTGTATACTTATACAAACAAACGTGGAGCAAGCACTTCTATTTACACATATTTATAGTCTAAATGCCTATATTTATAATGGAACGGAAGATGGATATTCAAATAGGTAATGGAAGAGTTGATGTGTGAAAGAAGAGAGAGAGAGAGGCGGTTTCACAGATAGTTGTGAAAAAAAACGCAGTTTTATGTGATGAGGTAGAAATATTGATTGGTTGGGTTCTAGTGTTGAACGAATGGATGTCAGAGCGGAGGGTGAGGAGTTCAACTGAACTATAACTATATACGAATGTTTTCTATGTTTTAAGTTTTGAAATAGGTAAGAACCAAGGAAATATTGCCGTCCAAAATTAATAACAGTTACAAAGGTATCAGTTCCAAAAACATATCAGTATCGATTGTATTCAGATACAAGAAAGTCTAGTATCGACTGGTGCCCAGTGTTCAGCAATTGATTTTCTTGTTTCGCACAGGAAGAATTAATTTATAATTGAAAGCAAAACTGTCTCAGCTACTTTTGAACGCTTTGCCGAATCAATGGCAGCGATATAAGGGAGTCGGTCGAAAAAAAAATTATTTTAATGAATAATAATTAAATTTAAAAAATCTGGTGCTCGCCTCACACACACGACTTTCACTTACCTTCGTGGTAAAAATCCTCTGAAACGCGTTATTATTTTTTTTACATTTCTTTATTTCCAGATCAGCTGGGCGATCCATTATAAACTGTGGAAATAAGCTTAAAGTTTAAAAATCATATTATTTCAATGGAAACGTTTGCTATTGATTCAATAATATAATAATAGAAATCTGAATATTTTTTTATCCAGCAGTTTCAGTCAGTCTAGATTCCCGGAGTGGCAATAAGACAGATAAACATTTTTAAAACATGATTTCCTGTAAATCTTAATAATTACCAAACGACGAACATTTAATCTATAAATAAAGAACTATGATCACTTAATGTCCTTCCTTTCTGAAATGGACTTATACAAGAGAATTTGACGATTTTTTTTCTCACTTTTTTATTGTATTTATTATTATTATTTTTTATATTTTATTTATTACTTTTTTCTATCTTTTTATTTATTTTTTTCATCCATGAATATTGTCTAATATTCATTTATTTCAAATTAACTTTATATATGTTTATTTTTGACTAATGCTGTCGTATTTATTTTTATTATCGATTATTCATATGCTTATTATTTAATTAATATTATTATTTAATATTTCAACTAAAATTATGATTGATTGTTTAAAACAAAAAAAAAATATTTGTTTTAAATTGATTTTCTAAAATGAGTGTATCTGCACTATTTATGAGTCTATTATTTGTTTATTATGTATTGTTTGTATGTATGTATTATGTATATATTATGTATGTATTATGTATTACGTAGGTATGTATTTAGTATATATTACTTATTATGTATATCATTATTGTATTTTTATATAATTTTTTGTTATGTATTTGTTTATGGTGTATTAGTTTATTATTTGTTTTAATTATCAACAGTTGACCAACATATACGAACACTCTGTACTCGTTTTCATAGCAAACTTAACGGACACAACAATAGACTGATTAACGCCATGTCAGTAGCTGAAATGCTAGTCAGAAGAGCCTAAAGAGAAGCTGGATGAGGGACCTCCTCTGCTAATTTAAAGCCAAGGAAGGGATGCTGCTGGTCATTTTCCTTCTTCATGCCTACCATGCCTGATCTCAATTTGTACAGCACATTTGCTGATTGTTAGATACATTCTGACATACGTGAATATAGATATGAAGAAAGAAAAAAAAAATATTATTTAGTATTTCAACTCAAACCATAATTGTTTGGTTTAAAAAAAATTATTAATTTAAATTGATTTTTTAAAATGAGTGTATCTGGCACTGATGACCAAGATGTTTTGTGCCAATAAATAAATCAAAACCAAACTACCAATGTAACGGGTCTACGAAGCTGCACAATTGGTGCGCCTTTAATTCTGAGATTATACTACTTTTAGAACGTTGTTGTAATGCAAAAGGCTTCCTAAATGTTAGACGGCGCAAAAAGTAATTTGATTATATTCATTTAGTAAATTAATAGGAATACATAACAATAAGTGAGTAATGATGGCTCTAACAATTTTGATTAAACTCGCTGCAACCGTGTAGAATGTAATGGGTATTAATATTATATAAGTTTAATTTTGAGTGGAATAGTTTAAAAAGGCTTGATTTTTTTTTTTTTAACTCTAAATCTTTATTCACCTTTGTCAATAATACAACAAACAATTAGTGAACTATTAACATCATAGGGAACAATTAAAATCATTACTATGCTTATTTTTGTTATTTTTATTTGTTTAAAAAAAAAATATTGAAATTTACAAATTTACTAATGAAAATGTAAATATAAACAATTGCAGTTGTGGACTTGAGAAACAGTTGTAAAAATTCTAACCCATTGGAAGAAATTCAATGTTTACTTAACTTATTTTACTTAACGTCGTCTTTTCAGTCGTCTTATAAGGTTGTCAGGAATAAAGGATGATGAGAGGTTAGCAAAAAGTGGGTATGTGAGGGCAGATAGTATGGAATCAAAGAGGGTAAATCTAATTCGTTCTAAGACAGCAACGAATGGGACATTAAGGTTTTATGAGTAGGTGAAATATAAATACAATAAGCCAGGTGCTGGTGAAAAACAGTGGAAATACTTCATTATTTATTTGAAACTAAAAACAGTAAGATAGGTGAAAAGTACAATTAGAAAACAGAAAATTTTCAAACGAGAGACAAACTGAGGAGCGCATAAAACAATATGGATTTGCCACTAAAAAAAATGTATATAAACATGTTTAAAGCAGTGACAAACCCATTTCACATAACTTCTTAGATCCCACCAGCTGTGTTTTTAACCTCACTCCATCACAGACTTCAGGCCCTTCACAAGGTCTTTATGAATTATTGTATTGATAACTAAAAAAAGAGGATTTAGGATTTTATGAAGGATTTTTCAAATTATTTATTGATATTTACAACTTTATTGTAAAACACATCTAGTAAATAGGCTAAAAGAAAATAGACATGAACAAGACATGTAGAAAAGCTACCAATCGGCAGCACTCTAAAAATATTTTAAGCAAGAAGGTCTCGAGACCATATTTTTTTCAGAAGCCTCGGAGGATTGTCAGGAATGGAAAATGAAGCTAGGATTGAAACTAGTTGGTTAGAGTGGGAGTGGAGTTATTCATGGAAGGATTGATACCTGGTTCGAGCCGAATCAGCTACATAGGGAATATTAAGGTCTTTATGGATGAGCTTATTCGTGACAAAGTAAGGAGCGTTGAGGATTTTTCGAAGGATTTGGGATTGTAAGGATTGAAGACGGGAAGAATTTGATGGTTTAGTAGAGCCCCATAGCTCAACTCCGTAAGTCCAGATAGGTAATATGATGCTCATGTAGATGAGTCTTTTGTAGTTAAGTGGAAGGTTAGACCGTTTGTCTAGTAAGTGTTTAAGTAACCGAAAGCGGCGAGCACTTTCTTGTCGTTTCATTTTAGTGTGCGGATTCCAAGTTAGACGTTTATCAAGTAGAAATCCTACTTAGTGGATCTATTCAACTGGAACAAACGGAATATTATTAAAGGATACTATAGGGTTTACGACGAATGGTTAAGATTATTTGGTGAGATTTGTTGGAATTTATTTTAATTCTCCAATTCTGACACCATACCTCAAGGTCTCTGATGTGGGATTGGAAATTTTTAGAGGCAACAGTTGGATCATTATTGACTGATAATACACAAGTGTCATCTGCATAAGTAGAAAGGAAAGTATTAGGATGTGATGGGGTATCAGCTGTTTAAACTGTATAATGAATGGGTCCTACATCACCAGCACACTGGGCACAAATGGACGAATAGGAACTATTGTTATTTATTCTGAAGGATCTGTCAGAATGGTAGGACTGGATAATGAGGAAGTACATAGGAGGCAGGAATTTACGGAGTTTGTAAAGCCAGACTCGGTCAAAGGCCTGTTCTACGTCGGGAATGACTCCAGTGTAGTACAATCCGCGCTAAAATGCAGACGAGACAACATCCACCGATGGCATTCCGCCACACGATGGATTTTTAATTGAAAGAATCGGATTGGATAGGAGGGATTTCATTCAAAGCTCATATGTTAAAACAGGTCTAATAATGGTAATGTAGAGAATATTTTTTGTGTAGAGTATTGGAAGATTTGATCGTTTGTCAAGCAAGTACTGTAGTGTTCGATATTTACGAACACTTTCTTGTCACTTCAGTTTTTTATGAACATTCAGTGTAAAACGCTTGGCAAGATGGAGTCCTTGGTCACGGGTCTGCTCAGCAGTGTTCCGTGGAGTATTAATATAGGAAACTAGTGAACAGGATGTCGAGGGTTTGCGACCAAGGGTGAAGCTGGTCTGTTGGGATATGGTAATATTGATTTTGATTCTTCAATTTTTGACAACAAACTGAAAATTAAATCTTGTTTTTTTAAATCTTTGGTAAGTCCACATATTTCACACCTTTGAAGGTATCCGTTCTTCATAGATTCTTATTTTTCTTCGTGTATGTGTTTCTGTAATAATTAATGAAGAGACCAAGGAGCAAGCTCAACTCACTGATCCATAAAACCAAGAAAGCGACCGGAGAATGGCAATTAAGCAGATTCCTCAATATAATTATCAGCACTATTGCTATTTCAACCTGAAATTTAATAATAAAATTATACAAGCATAAAAAATCAAGAATAGGCGTAGAGGAGGTTTAGACAAAACAGGGTATTCTAATAAAACTACATACTGCATTTTTTACTTTCACTTCCTATACATAGTAAGGGAAAGTATTGCGATCGTGAAAATTTTCGAATCCCAGTTTTCAACGGAAATACACATTTTAGGGTCCCCTAGTCCAAATAACCAAGTCCCGCAAAAAGGTCTGTGTGTGTGTGGTAACTCCCGGGCGGAAACGGTAAGTCCTCTGAAACTGAAATTTCACATTTAAGACAACTATATGAGACGTTACAAAACCTTTTTCATTCAAAATGAGTTTACCAGAAGAGCCACTTTATGCCATGCATTTTTCACTTTTTTTCAATTTTCTCGAAAACCGTTCCGACGATTTTTATTAAACTCGCTGAATCGATGTAAAATTTAATGGGCTTTAATATCATTTAGGTTTCATTCGGATTAATATGGTCTAAAAGGGCTTAAATGCTGATATTTTAAATTTTATTTTTCTAAAGTACCTTTAATTTTGTTGATTCTATAAAAATAACTATATTATCTTGTTACCACTGATGAAAAACAGGTAAATATATAAATTTAATGAATTCCATACCCAACTAAAGGAGAAAACAGAAAAAATATTTTTTTAATGCAATTTTTTGTTTTTGAACATAAGAACAGTAATATATATGTGTTATATACCGCTGGAAAGTTAAAGATTTTGGAAAAAATATTATCTTATACACAAACTTGTAAAAGTTAACTAAGAGTGATGAAAAGCCGATAAAACTAAGTACGAGGATTAGTTTTAGATAATAATATAATAGATTTGTTTAATAAAACACATGTTTCTATAGGAATTCAATTTAATTAATTCTTTAATAGTTCCACGTATTTTTATCTCTAACTGTATTTGAAAATTCTTCCATTGATTTTAAAAATGGAGGTAAGTGAAAGTCGTGTGTTGCCCGCACCAGATTTTCTCATTCGGCGTGTGTTCTGCCGAGCAACACACCGTCTTTTTTGTCAGCTTCGTACCGCATTTCGAACAATTTTAGCAACCAGGCTGTAAAATCTGTTTTTCCTGATTGGCTCGTCTATACGGCCTTTCATTCCATACCATATGACTATTTTTTTTATTTTTTATTTATTGAGATATATTACAATTTGTTACAAAATGAACAATAATAATAGTGATATGAGACCATATTCATACAATATATACAGAAAATAATAATAATAGTCAAATTACATAAAATATAAAATAAATAAATTCATTTTACCTTATTTTGTCCAACCCTCCTCTGGTCATATTATTGTTAATGTTACTTAAATCATCTTTAACTATTTAGAGAATTAAATTGGGAAAGCCTGGGAATATCCGTCAATAGGAAAATGCTCAACAACTTAAGATTTGCGGACGATATATGTCTAATATCTCCGGACATAAACGGCCTAAGGCGGATGATAGAGGAAATAGTAGGCATTAGCAAAAAATATGGACTTAATATAAATACAGCAAAAACTAAAATTATAACAAACTCAATATTAATACCAGTTTATGCTAACAATAGTGAGATAGAATATGTAGAGGAGTACATTTACTTAGGGCAGACAATATCATTTAGAGGAAATAGAAAGAAGGAAATAGAAAGAAGAGTTAAGCTCGGGTGGTGCAAATATTGGTCTCTCCAAAAGATCTTCAAAAGCAATCTATCACTAGATCTTAAAACCAAAGTTCTGACCACATGTGTATATCCCACGGTTCTCTACGGGGCTCAAACCTGGGCACTTACAAGAAAACTCGACCGGAGGCTGAATACCATGCAAATGCAGCTTCTAAGAAGTTTAATGTTTATTCAGAAAAGGGAGAGAATAAAAAACGAAAATATTCTTCAGAAAGTGAACATTAAAAGTCTAAGGGTTGAGGCATATCGATTGAAATGGAGCTGGGCTGGGCACTTGGGCAGACTGAAAGACGAAAGATGGACCAGAGCTTGCACGGAGCGGATCCGGAGAGAGGACAGCAGAGGGGGCGACCACATCGCAGGTGGAGGGACGAATTGACGCAGACTGTTGGCGAAAACTGGTGGCTGGTTGCGAGGGACAAATCCTGGTGGACAAACGTTTTAAAAAATATTTAATTTGTGTTTGATTTTGGTGTATTTTTCAAGGAATCTGTTTTGTTTTGTTCTTTGGAGTTTTGTATTTTATAATTATTTGTATTTGTATTTCTTTGGATTATTTGCTTTTTTTCAATATTTTATTATTTCTAACTATAGCCAACTTCTATAAATTCCTCCCTATGGGAGAGGCTTTTGTCAATACGATGCCAATAAAGCTATTATTATTATTATAAATCATCTTTAATATTATTTCATACTTACAATGAGAAAATACCACATACCATACGTAAACGATATTCCAGAAAATCAGTTTCCAACAATATTCATAATAGAAGACCAAAAAAATTAAACCAAATATATTATTATATAATTAATTGTCTAAAAATGAGATCGTTTATTATCAACGAATAAAAACAGTATAAATAAATGCAGTAATATAAATATAAATAATGCAGTAAACAAAAACAATAATATGTCAACAATACGATATCCCCAATGACTGTTTTGAGGTATATAAATCGACGATATATTAATAAACAATTCTATTATACCTAAAGTAAATATTAGCTTAATATAAATTGTAGCTGATGTAACCAGCAGTCTAACCGAACTTTATCAATGCAATGTAAAATTTTAATCTAAAAAGCCTTAAACAGATGTTTTGTTCATTTTGTTTTTGTTTTTTTTAATTTACTTACAGTGTCTATTTTATTTTTTGAAAGAGATGTATTATTATTTTAAAAACATATATATTTTTATTTTATCTCGACTATATTGGAAAAAAAAGGGGGGAAAAAAAGAAAGACTGTTAATTTATCTATATCAATATACTAATTTATTTTTTTCTCTTTTCTTTTTTTTTTTAAAGATGTATTATTATTTTGAAAACATATGTATTTTATTATTATTTTATCTCTACTATATTGAAAAAAATTAATTAATTTATCATTATTAATATATTTATTTATTCAATTTTTTTAAACAGATGTATTATTATTTTAAAACCATATGTATTTTATTTTATTTTTATGTTTTTATTTTTTAAACAGATGGATTATTACTTCAAAAACATATGTATCTTTTTTTTTTTTTTTTATCTCAACTATATTGGAAGGAAAAAAAAATTGATTTATCTTTATTAACATATGTATATAACTTAAAAAAATGTATTGTGAATAGCCAAGACAGCTCTTTTTGTAAGGGGAATACCCCAAAAACAAATAAAATATATTCTATTCTACTTACAATGAGAACAACCGTTATGTACTTTTTCAAATAAAGGTATTTCTCATAAGAAGAACGGTTGATGCTTGACAGGAGGTAGTAGCAGTGGAGCACGATGTGGATAGCTGCATTATGACTTATCATTTTTACAATTACCTCCTCTGAAATGGTAAATAATTAATAAAGTGGTAATTGTTGAATGTGTGTGTATAATATGGAGGGTAGAAATTAGTTCCGGGTGCAGTCAAATAAACACTTAATTAAGTGGAAACTTAATTTATTGGTGCTTATGTTTCGGCCTAAATTTCAGAACTTCTTCAGGGCGATTGAAGGAGGTAGAAACATTAGCCTTTATCTGACAGCACACCCGGAACCAACTTCTCCCTAATAAATAATTATTTATATTATATTCTCCCGGAAGAAACATACATTTATGATTAATAAAATGATTCTTAATTCTTAAATATGGGGTCACGTGTAGCATAGTGGATATCAGTCATCTATGCCCAAGATCGCGGATGCAAGTGTCCCTAGGATTTATTAATGGAAGTAAAAAATTCTTGGTAAGCCGTCCTTCGGAGGAGAACTAAAAAAGGTGGTCCCTAGCCTGTCGGGTATTCGTTAAAGATCCTTATCCTAATTAAACCTGGATAGGCAAAATTTAAGACTAGCATCATCTGATAAGTCACAGTAGTATAAAGTGACCTGAAATAAATAAGCAAACAAATAATTCTTCCATAAAATTTATTTTAAAAGAATTCCACTTTGAGTCTACGTTTAAAGGCTTTTCCCCATTTTCAGGGAATTTGTGCATTTGTCTTTTGAAGCATCGTAATAAAATGGATTTCGCTAACATTAAAAAGAAATATTGTCACAAATTTAAGGCCCTAATACCAACTAACAAATCATTATTAAAGAATATTTTAAGTAGTTTAGTTTGCATTTTTGTAGAATATTTCAGTGATTAAAATAACAGCCTCCTCATGCAATTATTAATAATATTTTTTTCAGCCGATGTATAGAGCAAAAAAATTAAATATTTAGTTTTGTTAATGACGTCATCCACGGTATGTGAGACCCGTCATCCAAAGGTGGCCACTCTCAAATGAGTCGTAGGGAGTGATGACCCTACACTAAAATTGAATCGTGAAACGTGAGTGTAAACTCGCAGGAGTTTACACCGCGAGGCCATGGCCTACACGGCCTGTCGCGCCACTGGAAGAAGAAGAAGAATGACGTCATCCATAGGTACTTACAAGTATCAACAATTGATTATAATATCAAGATTCATAAGAAAGCTATTACAATAATTACCAATATATACTGACTTATGAATGTTCAATAAGAGTTTATTCGGTGCTAGCCATTTATAAATTGTTGCGAGATGATTTTTCAATTTTTGCTCTTTTAAGTTGCACATAAATTATCAGTTGATATCACAGCAGTATCATCAACAAATGATAGCAGTACATCATCTCGAAAAATCTTTAATAAATCATTTATATATAGGATAAATAAAAGAGGCCAAAGTAGAGAGCCTTGGGGAACTCCTTTTTTTTACCTCTAAAAATTCTCTTTATTTAAACACGTTATATCCTATTAGGCAAATAGCTGATGTGTATATATATACTATCCTATAATAAGGATTAATTTATATTTTATTAACTATTCGGATTTGATAAGAAAATTATTTTGAGAATAAAGGAAGGACGGCAGCGGAAGCACCTCATAGTTCAAAGGAATCAAGAGATTAGCTTCTCATGTTACCGACAGAAGACGCCGACTAGCCGACAGGAAATAAAACCAATAAAACCAAGGAATAATTCTTCTTTAGATGTCGCTTCCTTTTGCTTCCCTTCAGCCACTCAAAACAAGACAGGAGGCTTGGAAGGGAAAAATCTATAAAAGGGCAAGAGAAGTCTCAGCGCTCATTTTCTCTCTTTTGTCTACAACTTCACTACTACATACTATCACCGTTGCTGCGTCTTGTTGATCTCTCCTTAGATGTGCTTTTCGTCGCTCATCTCCTCTAATGACATAAGTTAGACATTCTGGAATGTATTATTTAGTAGTTATATGTAAATTTGTAATTTTATGGAAATTTCCTTGATAACTCTCTCCTTCAGGGAACATACTTCTGGGAAACATACTATATATATATATATATATATATATATATATATATATATATATATATATATATATATATATATATATATGTTTTCTCAACTTTTCTTTTCTGTGAAATCTCTTTTAGTAAAATCATTAGCAGTAAATTTCCTTTTATTATATTGTGAGAGTTTATTTCTTATTATTGTTTTTTGGCACCCATATGGACTTTTATCTTATCTATTTTTTTCCTATATTCATCTTTGAGATCTCTCCTGAGATTCCCAACCTGACTGTCTCTTTCCTTATTCCCAGAGATCTCCTTTTTTATTCTGCTCAGGCTCATCCTTACCATATGCCCGTAGAAACGCAGCCTCCTTAACCTAATGTCCGTTTAAGGTCATCCATTTCTTTGTATAATTCTTTGGTATGCCTCAGCCTATATCCCTCCGATAACTTCCCTGGCTCATAAATCTTCCTTTCTACTCCCAAAAGTTTACTTAAGCTAGGAAGAGAAGCGGTCTCCATTCCATACAGAATAACCGGTTGGACAACGGTGTTTTAATGTCTTACTTTTGCTCTTATTGAAAGAGCCTTTTTACAGTCTAGGCTACTGAGTCATTCCAGCTTTGCCAGCTTCTCCTCTATACTCTTTCTCTCGGACCTATTACTACAAATAATTTCCCCTAAATACCTGAAGCTATTGTGACCCTGATAACTCTATACTTGGTTTTAATACCATACCATACTTGCATGGTTGTTGTTTTTTTTCCGAAATTTTCGATCCGTAGTCATCAACTCCGTTTTTTTTAACGATATTTGCAAACCGACTTCTTCAGCAATTCTTTTACGTGTTCAACTGCCCTATTGCTTCATCCGCAGATTCCGCCAGGAGGGCTAGATCATCAGCATACGCCAGACAATCTACTCTGACGTTATTTTTTTTTTTTTTTTTTTTTTTTTTTTTTTTTTTTTTTTTTTTTTTTTTTTTTTATTTATTTATTTTTTTTTTATTATTTTTTTTTTTTTTTGGTGCCTGATTTTGCCACCATCAGCCATTGAAGAATGGTGTCAAAACTGGAGAATCAAAATAAATCCTAATAAATCCCATCAAATCACCTTTACTCTACGTCGTAAGCCTATGACTTCCTGCCCCACCGTATCCTTTAACGATTTCCTACTTACTCCTGTTGAACAGATTCGGTACTTAGGACTCCACCTCGACAAACGCCTAACATGGAATCCTCATATTAGACTGAAACGACAGGAAACTGCTCGTAGATACAGATTACTACAACACTTACTTGACAAACGCTCAAAACTTCCTACTTACTACAAAAAACTCATTTATATCACAATTATCAGGCCTATTTGGACCTATGGCATTGAGCTATGGGGGTCTACTAAACCATCGAATTCCTCTCGCATCCAATCCTTGCAGTCCAAAATCCTTCGTAAAATCCTCAATGCTCCTTACTTCGTTACTAATAAAATCATCCATAAAGACCTAAATATCCCATTAGTTGAAGACTTGGCCCGTTACAGATATACCTCTTTTCATTCCAAACTCCCTGCCCACTCAAACCCGCTTATCCGTGACCTCTCCTCTATATCTATTCCCGACAACCCACCGAGGCGCCTTAAAAGGAGATGGCCAAGAGACCTTCTAACATAAGACATTGGAGTGCTACCAATGGGTAGTTTCTTCTCAGGACTATCATGTGTACTAATAATATATAAAGCCTATTTACTTGTTGTATTTATTTAATACAGTTGTAAATTTCTTTAAATAAATAAATAAAAAAAAAAAAAGATTTTGCCACCGAACTATTTTTGACCCATAATCTTCTTAAACATACGAATACTTTATCCAGCACTGCATTGAACATAGGTATATTTATATATAAATCTTAAATAAAAACGTTTCCTATACGAAGTGCGATTTAAATATGTGAAATTTAAAGTAAGTAATCTTTGAAAATAAATACCAATGGTGTTAAGATGTTCCATCAGGACTGTCAATACGACCATTGTAGAATGGTGGATAACGTGCTCAGTCGTCGCCTGTTCTGTCTTTTTTCTCAAGATGAAGAACATCTAAATTTGAAAAGAAAAACAAAAACTGCAGATTATTACACAATTATTTAATATTTCCAAATAACTATATTGGTATATTACGGTTTACGTAGCTGTTTATAGACAATTAACTAATAAAATAACAATAATAATAATAATAATAATAGCTTTTTTGGTATCAGTATTGACAACAGCCTCTCACATAGAGAGGAATTTATAGTAGTTGGCTATAGTAAGAAAAAAAAAACAGATAAATAATTAAAATATTGAAGAACAGCAAATAGTCAAAAGAAAGAAAAACAAAAATAAGTATTTGCTTTACAAAAATAAGTTTTTTGTATACTTATTTTTGTTTGATTAACTAACATAAAAAGCAATAAATAATTCAAATGAAAGTGGTATATCAATAATTTCAAAATGCTAAATCTCCACTATTCCTAACCGATTTCAATGATTCTTTTATTCGTTTTGTAGGAAATTTTATTTTCAATAAATTTTGTGTATTTATTTATTCATTTATCCATAGGTTGTACAAATAGATTTTCATATACATCATTTGGGTTCTACGTAGCAAGAAAAGAAAGTCATCAAATTTCGAGAAGAGATAATTTTTTTTGAGCCGAGAAGTTCTTGATGTTTGTTAAAATAGTTAGGAAGAAATCCTGTCTTCCATTCCTCTTTCCTCGACATGAATTCGCAAGGGTAGCTGTTTATGAGGTCCTGATGCGTTCCACGACTAACCTTGTCGCACGCCTTTTTGCTAATGCTCATTAGTATTGGTTAATTATTTTCAATAATCAACCTTTGTCATAGAGCAAAAAAAAAAAAAATTACGTAAATCCGAATAACGAGTAAACAAATCTGGTGCGGGCAACACACGACTTTCACTTACCTCCGTGTTTAAAATCAATCAAAGAATTTTCAAATACAGTTAGGGATAAAAAATACGTGAAACTAATTAATTAAGAAGAATCAATTAAATTGAATTTATATAGAAACATGTGTTTTATTAAAAAATCTATTATATCATTATCAAAAATAATCAGTTAGTTTTATCTTCTTTTCATCACTCTCTATTAACTTTTAAAAGCTTGAGTATAAGACAATATTTTTTCTAAAATCTTTAGCTTTCCAACGGTATATCATACGTGTATATTACTGTTTTTATGTTCAAAAACAAGAAATTGCATTAAAAACATATTTTTTTCAGATTTCTCCTTTAGTTGCTTTTCAAATTCGCTCAACATGCATAATTACCTGTTTTACATCAGTGGTAACAAGATAATATAGTTAGTTATTTTTATAGAATCAACAAAATTAAAGGTACTTTAGAAAAAGAAAATTTAAAATATCGGCATTTAAGCCCTGTCAGACCATTTCAATCAGAATGAAACTTACATGATATTAAAGCCCATTAAATTTTACATCGATATAGCGAGTTTAATCAAAATCGTCGGAACCGTTTTCGAGAATATCGAAAAAAGGTGCAAAATGCGTGGTATAAAGTGGCTCTTCTTGTAAGCTTATTTTGATAAAAAAGGTTTTGTAACGTCTCGAGCGTATATTTGTCTTAAATATAAAATTTACTTGACTTACCGTTTCCGCCCGGGAGTTACCACACACAGACCTTTTTGCGGGACTTGGTTATTTGGACTCAGGGGACCCTAAAATGTGTATTTCCGTTGAAAACTGGAATTCGAAAATTTTCACGATCGCAATACTTTTCCTTAATATATATAGTAAGTGAAAGTAAAATCTGTTTCTCCTAATTAATAAATACCAACATTTATTTGCTTATAAGGGCGATAAACAAAAAAAAAGGAAAAAGAAAAAAAATGAAAAACATTTTCTCAAAATACCGAAAATTTTTGCTTTTAGCGCTGAATTGATAGATAATTAAATTTTCAACAAAATGAAAAAAAGAATCATTAACATTGATTAACAACTAGCTGAGGCATAGCGTTCTAAAATCAGTCGTATTGATATGATATTATCCTTTGAATTATTGCTTTTCATATTACTTAATTGCCTATTAACAGCTGTATAAACAGTTATTTACAGTAATTGTTATTTGGAAATAATAAACCATTGTGTAATAATTTGCAGCGTTTATTAGAATAGGTACAAACACTTACAGTATCAAATAGATCGACGACTTTGTTGACTGCGTAGTAATAGCCGACGGTATATATCTGCAAGCAAAATATTATCAATAAATGTTGAATATGTCTCATTATGAGATATTGAATATTTGATTTTTATTCTTGAATGAATATAAAAAAGTTTATTCTGGGACATTTTGTCCCCTGAGAATAATGAACAATGAACAGAATAGATTCATTTATTTAGCTTCATTTAGATAAATAATTATCTTACCAGCTAATAAAAATTATATATAATAATAATAATAATAATAAATTCTTTATTTATTCTGGGACAAGTCCCTTCAGAATAATGTTACAGACAAATCAAATTGGAACTTCAGTTTCTTAGAGTAATAAAAAAAAAATAAAATAAACAAAAAACAACAGAAATAACAAAGAAAATGAATAATAGTAATAAATTAACTGGTAGCTTCTAATAATAATAATTTAAAAAAAATAAATAAATAAAACAAACTAGACAAAAAATAAAATATTTACATATTCATATATACAGGGCTAATTAAAATAAATTTACAATGCTTGTGAAAATTGTAACATAAAATACATAAATGTTTGAATACAATGCATAATAAGATATAGTAAATAACTGTTTTTCTCTGCTCTATTTGCTGATTTTTATTGAACTTTGCTGATTAATTGGGGTTATTTGAGAATTGGATCGACAAAAAGTGTTTGAACAAACGGGATTTGAAGGCCGGAAGAGTATTGGAGTGACGGATATGAGAAGGAATAGAATTCCATAAGGACGAGGATCGGATTAGGAAAGATCTGTCGAAAGCTGCGGTTCGATGAGGCGTTACATACAGGTCCGAAGGTCGCGAACGAGTGTTGCAGGTGTGGACGGAGGATTTAAATGAAAATATATCTGAGATGTAAGATGGACGTTGAGATCGGAGAACTTGGTAAAGGAAGGATGCCAGGAGGTATTTAGAACGGTAGGAAGGATAAAGCCACTTTAACTCATCGTAGAATCGGGTTACAGAGGTGTCCCTGGATATCCCAAAGATGAAACGTATAAGGCAGTTGAATAATCTTTTTAGTTTAGCTTCAAGATCTCCAGAGACACCCGCATACACCGCACAACAGTAGTCAAAGTGGGGGAATATTAATGAGCAAACCAAGAGCCTACGGGTTTCAAATGGAAGAAGGTGACGGTGGTAATTAAGGAGTTTCAGAATGGAAATTGTGCGTCGGGAAATTTCGGAAACATGGATTTTCCAGGAAAGAGATTGATCGACAGTTACTCCAAGGTTTTTGACGGTTTGGTGGAACTTTATTGGTTGATTATTTAAAAATAGAGTTGGGATTAGGGAAAGGGTTTTAAGGAGTGGATTGGAACCTATTACTATCGCTTTAGTTTTCTCAGCATTTAACTTTAGCTTGTTGTCAGCTGCCCAACAACTAATTCTGTTTAAATCTTCCTGAAGCTTTTCTGTTGCTAGTAATAGGTCCGACGGAGGAAAGGATAAATAAATTTGGAGGTCATCCGCATACATATGGAATTGTGAGTGATGGATATAGAAGGGAAGGTCGTTTACGTAGATAGCAAAGAGGGTAGGAGATAGTGATGATCCCTGGGGAACACCACATGACAATGGCAAAGGTCTAGAAGGAGGTTGGCCTGGAACTACCACATACTGTGAGCGATCGGAAAGGAAAGACTTGAACCAGTGCAGAGCACTATTGGATAAAGGAAGGTTTCGTAGTTTGGTGAGGAGGATTGTATGGTCTACTGTGTCAAATGCCTTGGTAAAATCTAGCAAGACTAGAATGGTAAGTTTTTGGTGTTCTATTGCATATTGTAGGTCGTGAGTTATTTTTAGGAGAGCGGATTGCGTTGAGTGACCAGGTCGGAAGCCGGATTGGAGAGGATTGATAAGGGAACGTTCTTCCAGGAAATTCGATAATTGCTTTTGTACAATACGTTCTAGTGGTTTGGAAAGGTTAGAAAGAATGGAAATAGGGCGAAAGTCAGAAGGTGTTGTAGGATTTGGGATCTTATTAAGTGGTCTAACTAAAGCGGTTTTCCAAGAAGCAGGGAATATAGAGTTTTGCAAGGAAAAATTGTAAATATGATACAAAACTGGTATAAGGGCTGGAAGACAGGATTTTATAAGTTTAACTGGAATGTTGTCAGGTCCGTAATCGTTTGTGTGGGATTTAAGGATGGCTGTTAATAATTCGTCATAGGAAATATGGGTGAAGAAGAAACTTTCAGGATTAAAACTGTGGTGTTCAATATCGGTAGTGGATGATGGGTCAGGAGATAAGGATACGAAATGCATGTTGAGATCATCTGGTGGGACAGGAATGGAATAGCAATTATTGGATTCTGGAAGAGATAATTTTCGGAGGATTTTCCATTTGGATTTAGGATCTGGAGCATTGGACAAGGCACTGTGGATATAGAGGGATTTCGCACGTCGCACTGCGTCCTGGGTTCTGTTCCGAAGTTGCTTAAAACTATCGTAGTCATCTGGAAAGCGAGTGCGGCGGAATTTACGTCTAGCTGCTTCTCTTCTTTTCATCAGATCCTTTAGTTCAGGGGTCAGCCAAGGAGCAGTGGGACGGCGAAAGGTTCGGGTTTGAAGAGGAGCATGGGTGTCAAGTATGGTTTTTAAGTTTGAGGTGAGAGTGGATATCATTGGGTTGATTGAATTGTGGGAGTATATAGTATCCCAATGGAGTTTTTCGAGATCAGTTTGAAGGGATTCGTAGGAAAGGAGGTCCAAACTACGATAGGTGATTACTTTAGGAGTGAAGGATTTTATAGGTAGATTGTATGAAATCTCTATGAGATCATGTGATGAAAGGAACGGTACCGGGTGCTGAGAGGATGAAAGGACCTTTACAGATGAATCAGTTATGTGAAGATCCAGCCAGGAGTCGGATAGTTGCGTATGGAACTAGATAAAGATTTAGGGAAAACAGTAGGTTTACCAGGAAGGATTTATCGTGAGATTCAGACATCATATTAGCATTGAAATCTCCGGAGATGATGATGTTGGAGTACTTGGAGACGAATTGGACTAGGGAGGATTCAAAAAGGGTATCGAATGGAACTTGAGGAGGTCGATAAACAATGGCATACAGGAGAGGAGATGAAGGAGTAGAGATTTCCACAAACAGGTATTCGATGTGAGGATGATCAGGAGAAGGGGATTGGAGAAGGATTTTGGCCTTGAGACTGTCGTGTATATACAGCCCCACCCCACCACCCCTGCGATCAGATCTGTCATGGCGAAGAAAGGAGTAATTGGTGAGGGATACATGGGAGGAAGGAATAAAAGGTTTTAACCAGGTTTCAGATACTGCTATGATGTGGTAAAAATAATTTTGAAATTCATCATAGTGGGCAATCAGGGATTGTGCATTAATGTGACATGAGGTGAGAATGTTAGTCATGACTGTAGAGGTGGGAATGAGAATAACTGTGAAAGGGTTGGAAGTCAGGAGGTAGGTTATTGCAATTTCTTAAGGTATACATCATTTCACGATCATACATAGTGTAGGCATACAGCAAAACATGATAAAAAAAATAAAGCAAAGAAAAATTGATAATTTTAAAAGATAATATAAATTTATACTAAACCTTTTAGAAAACAAACAAGATACTGGCAGATGAGACATATTAATAACAATTATAAAATAATAGAAAAATAAATAGGATATAGCAATGAGAAGAGTGTGGATATAAAAATATTCCGAAGAAAATTTGATTTTAAAAGAAAATATAATTTTAGACTATACCTTTTCGAAGAAAAAAATAAATAATAGTAGTAAATAAAGACAGTCATTACATATAGATAACGATTATAAAGATAGAAAGTAAATAGCATATAGTAATGAGAAAAATGTGGATATAAAATAAAAATATCCCAAAGAAAATTTGATAATTTTAAAAGAAAATATAAATTTAGGCTTAGTTTTAGGAAAAATAGAAAATAAATAAATAAAATTAAATAAATACAGACAGATAGATCATATAGATAAAGATTATAAAAGAGAAAAAAAAATTAGATAACATATTCAAGTTAAAATAATGTGGATATAAAATAGAAATATTCCACAGAAAAATTGATAACTTGAGAGGTAAATATAAGTATAGGCTAATTGATTTAGAAAAATAAAATAAAATATAGATGCTGATAATAAAAATTAAACAAAAAGTAAATAGAATATTAAAATAAGAAGAAGGTGAATACAAAATAAAAATATCCCAAAGAAAATTTGATAATTTTAAAAGAAAATATAAATTTGGACTATGTTTTAGGAGAAAAAATAAAAATAAAATGAAATAAATACAGACAGATAGAACATATAGGTAATTATTATGAGGGTGAAAAAGAAAGTATATAAAATATTCAAGTTAAAATAATGCGGATATAAGATAGAAATATTCCAAAGTGAAATTGATAACTTGAAAGCAGAATATAAGTATAGGCTAAAAGAATTAGAAAAAATAAAATAAAATATAGACATGTAGATACATATAATAAAGGTTAAACGAAAAGTAAATAGAATATTAAAATAAAAAGCTTGTAAATATAAAATAAAAATATTACCAAAGAGAAATTGATAATTTTAAAGGGAAATATAGGTTCAGAATATAATAGTAGAAATAATGCGGATATAAATTGAAAATGTTCCTAAACAACAAACTAAAATTTATGACTTTTATAGAGCGAAAGAAAATAAACAGAAATAATAAATCTTTAAAAAACATAAAATAGAAAAAAAGACAAACAAAATATTGGTAACTTAAACTAAATTTTCAAATAAAAGCATCTAAGTCGGATGATTTATTTATAATTACAGCTGGGCAACCATCCGACTTCCGGCACCTGACCCGACCCCCACTAAACCACACATATTTAATATTGGCCGACACCTTTTTCTATATATATATATATATATATATATATATATATATATATATATATATATATAATTAGCATAAATGAAAGATGCAAATAGAAACAGATGAAAACTTCTATTGAATTTAATTGTGAAAAATTCCTCTAATTGATTTAGTCAAGATAGGCCTGAAGATAGAAGCCTATTAATACAACAAAGCGAGGTAAAAAAATATATATGTATTGTATATTTCACAATCGTAAGACGCAAAATATTTCACAAAGTACCAGAACTGTTTCCTATTGCAAATATATATTAAATATCAATAATTACTTAAATTACTCATTAATATCGGGTTTGCATCTGAAGTTTGTTCGTTTAAATCAGTAACCAGACGATTTCCGGCGAATAACTTCTTTAATAGGGTGTGTCTCGTATATGCTACCACTTCTATATAAAACTATAACTCTGAGTATAACTAACAATTTTTAATGACCTCATCTTCAACGTTACCAGAGATGTTTGCTGACGTCACTGGATCGCACACGTTCGACCAGAAGTAAAACACTTCTAGCCCTAATAGTGAGCAACACTGAAACATAAATTTTATAGTATATAACATTAACATAAATACATAACATGAACTTTATAGTATATATATATATATATACATATATATATAATTTCTTAGTTAATTTATTCTATTGTCATATAAATTAATTGAAGTCAAACTCTCATTGCTCATTTACATTTATAGTTTATATAAAGAAATTGAAATGTGTCAGCCAATTAAGAGTTGCAAATCCAGAACATATCAGAATCTATGGAAAATACGCTTTACTGATTCTAAACTCTCATACTTTTCTCTATCGTCAAAAATAACTGAATTATGAGTTTAATTTTGAGCAAAGGTATTTTTTTTTTGGTCGATTACAAAGGTTCATTAATAATAATAATAATAACTTTATTTATTTGTTTTTAGGGCAAACCCCATACAAATAGAGCTGGCTGGCACAGCACAATTAATAAATTTATACCTACATTATTAATTACAATTCGAATACATATTTAAAACAAAAACAACAAAACACATATACAGCAATAAGCATAAAGATGATGCTATCTTTATGATTAATTTCCTCCAACATATACAATAACAAATTAAATATAAGAATATCAATAAATAATGTAAACAAACTAATAGTACTAAATCCCTACAAATTACTAACAAATCCCGAAACACTTAAGAGTGATTAACATTCTGAAAAGGAAGATATTGAAATCTTATTTTAAGATTTTCTGTGACAAAAATAAATAATGATTTCAGGTCTATAACGTGGGGTTTCACAAGAATTTCATAATAGTCATCAGTACTCACATTATTTAATTCGGGCATAAATCGTATTCTATTGTCATGGTATGCAGGACATCGAGCAAAAAAATGGAAACAATCTTCCAATGCGTCTCCATCACAAACTGGGCACGGCTTCTGTGGGTCCAGACTATACTTCTGCGGGCCGACACTAAAGGAGATGGCGTACTTCTCCGACAGTCTGATCTGGGCTAAAGTCCTAACATACGCGATATTGCATCCTAACATTAGATAACTTTGCGGAAGGATGGTGTCAGCAAAGACCTTACTGTACCACGGGCTATATGTCGACTCTTGGAGCATTTATTGAAGGTTCATTATTGAAAATAATAAACCAAAATGTAATGAAAACAATACAAATTATCATTAATGCTATAGTTACCATATATACAAGATGGCCGTTCATAAGTAACTGCCCTAAGTTGTAGAGAAGCATAGGGACCTTGAGGGAGAACGGTTCTCTGCGCTCCATGTACCACGGCCCTAGCAGCTTGCAGAACGTGATGTAGGCACCAACGAGGGTAAAAGTGGACCGCAGGCTGAGGAACATGTCCTTACCACCATCAAAACGATTTCTGAAACAGAATATTTAATTAATTTTTATTATAATTGCAATTTGTTTGAGTGAATAAATCTATTGCTAGGTTTTTTAAAAATAAAATGATACATTTTCACTTATCGCACAGGCTCGGGACGACCTTTTAACGTCCCTAAGGATTTTCTACTCTCATTAAAAATACTAGGACCTGCAAGTTTGATCCCGTGACCTTTAGTGATATATGTATTATTTATATATTTGTTATAAATCTGACAAGGCTAGTTCAACCATTAATAGATTTTTTTTAAATGTAAAAAAATATATTTTAGAAAAAAATAAATAAAGGAATGTTGAGTGAAAATGGATCATTTTATTTTAAAAGAACCTAGTAATAAAATCTGAAAGGTAATCGTACAAAATACAAAAACTGAAAAAAATATGTTTTGTTTTTTTACTTTCACTTACTATATATAGTAAGGGGAAGTATTGCGATCGTGAAAATTTTCGAATTCCAGTTTTCAACGGAAATACACGTTTTAGGGTCCCCTGAGTCCAAATAACCAAGTCCCGCAAAAAGGTCTGTGTGTGTGTGTGTTGTAACTCCGGGACGGAAACGGTAAGTCCTATGAAACTTTTTTTGGTCTCTAATATTTTTTTTTTTTTTTTTTTTTTTTTTTTATTGAGATATATTACAATTTGTTACAAAATGAACAATAATAATATTGATAAGAGACCACATTCATACTATATATACAGAAAATAATAATAATGGTCAAATTTCATAAAATATAACATAAATTCAAATATATACAATAAAATAATAATAATAAATAAAAAACAAAACAAATCGAAACATAAACCTATTATTGAGATAAATAAAAAGTTGGCAAATAAATAAACATCTTACACACAATCATAACTATCTACAATATATACAATTGCTAAAGGGACCCCAGCAAGCGCTTTTCCCTCCACTTGTGGAGGAAAAAGCGGAATCCAAGAGATCCCAGCACCTCTATCTCAGCCGCATCACTGGTCTGAGCCAGTGGAGGCTGAGTTAGGGCGCTGTAGCCACAAACATACCGTACATGAGTGGAGGATCTGACCATTGTCAGAACTCCAGTTTAAATGTTTACAATAGGTCTCGTGGCCACTGCCGTTTCAATCTTCGAGGAGGATTGTAGGGATGGGTGGTGCTGGATAGGGATTGTGCTAGAGGGTTAGGATGATGACTAAGGTTCTGATGAAATTTGGAAAATTTGGATGGTACCAGGTCTAAAACAAACGGAATATTAAGGTCATGGTGTAGGGTACAGTTGGTAACGTAATAAGGAGCATTAACTATTGTTCGGAGGACTTTGGATTGGAAGGATTGGATGCGTTTAATGTTAGAATGTTTAGCTGTCCCCCACAGTTCAAGTCCGTAGGTCCATATAGGTTTCAGTACTGTCTTGTATATTAGTAATTTGTTGTCAACTGTAAGATGAGATTTTCTGTTTAGTAGTCTGTATAACTGGCCGAATCTGCGGTTGAGTTCTTTTCTTTTTAGTCTTGTATGTGGGTTCCACGTCAGTCTTTTGTCTAGTAAAAAGCCGAGATACCGGACTGTGTCTGAGGAAGGAAGCGGTATAGAATTGAAATTAACCGTTGGACAGGATTTGCGTCGAAGGGTGAATGTGACGTGAGTGCATTTGCTTTCGTTAACCTTAATGCGCCAAGCATTGCACCAGTCTTCGACAAGGGAAAGGTGCTTTTGGAGATTTAGCGATGCTGCTTCAGGATCGGAATTGGATGATAAAATGGCTGTGTCATCAGCAAATGTTGCCAGAAAGGTATTGGGGTCGGTAGGGATATCGGCGGTGAAGAGGATGTAGAGGACGGGTCCTAAGACGCTGCCTTGAGGAACACCGGCCTCAACAGTATATTGTTCGGAAAATTCGGAACCACAGCGAACTCGGAAGGAGCGGTTGTATAAATACGATCGGAGGATTAGGTATAAGGATTGAGGTAAATGGGTTTTGAGCTTAAAGAGCAGTCCCGGGTGCCACACCCGGTCAAAAGCTTGAGCTATGTCCAGAAAGGCACCCGAACAATACTCCTTGCACTCAAGGGCGGAGGAAATGTGGTCTACAACTCGGAGTCCTTGCTGAACCGTGGAATGTTGAGGACGAAATCCGAACTGATGTGAAGGAAAATTTTGAAATTTGGCTAGGATTCGTTTTAGTAGAAGCTTTTCGAAAATTTTTGAGAGGATCGGAAGTAGGCTGATAGGTCTGTAAGATGACGTGTTGTTAGAAGGTTTGCCTGGTTTTAGGAAAAGGATCATAGTTGAATGTTTCCATAAGAGAGGAAAATAGGTAGTGCGTAGGATACAGTTATAGAGATATGTAAGGAATGTAATGGCTTTAGGTGGAAGTTGTCTTAAGATTTGGGGAGTAAGGAGATCGTATCCAGGAGATTTGCGGAGAGGAAGCTTTTTAAGAAGATATCTGACCTCAGAGGGATTAACTGCTTTAGGTGGTAAGGATAGTGGTATTGGTGACGTGAGGAACTCTTCAACTGCTGCAGTATGGGTTGGATTAAGCTCTGGATGAGGAGTAAAAACTTTGGAAAGGTGCTGTGCGAATTCCTCGGCCTTATGCTTGTCAGAAGCAGCCCAGGAACCATCACAGCGCCGGAGAGGATGGGAAATGGTGTGGGATTTTAGGATTCTCTTCGTGACATTCCACAGGGAATTGTCACGAGTCGAGAGAGAGGAGAGGTAGGTATTGTAGGATTGGGAACGGAAGATCGCCAACTCCCGCTTTAATTTTCTACAAAAAAAATTATAGGAGCGGCGATCTTCTGGGTGGCGGGTGCGTTGCCATAATGTTCTAGCTCGACGTTTGCTGTTGATGAGGTCTGTCAGGTGTTGTGGTAAATGGCTTTTGTAAGGAATTATTTGGGATTGTTTGGGAGAGGAGGCAGTCCAGGCGGCTTGTTGAATAGCGGTTGTAAAGGAATATACGGCGTCGTCAAGGTCATTTGGGGTTTTGAGAATCACTCTGAGGTCAATATCATTAGTGAGAATTTCGCGGAAGAGGTTCCAGTTGACAGGGCCCCTAATGAATGACGGTGGGATAGGTTTAGGAATAGGTGTTATGGATACATTTAGAATCAATGGACTATGATCAGAGGATAGTTCATCAAGGCGAGCTATGGAAAAATTCAGAGAGCCTAATCCGCTGTGGATGAAGAAGTCGAGGATGTCAGGATTACGGTTAGGATCTGTTGGCCAGTAGGTAGGAGAATCGGGAGGTAGGAGATGAAAGCGTCGGGAGTTGAGTGCAGACTGCAATGTCCGTCCACGAGAATTGGTGGTTCTAGAACCCCACTGTTGGTTCTTAGCGTTTAAGTCTGCACCCAAAATGAAGTGATTACCCAAGGAGTTGAGGAAGGATCCAAATTGGGCAGAGGAAATGGGATGTTTAGGAGGGCAGTATGCTGATGCGATGATAAGCGGAAAGGAAAAGGTTTTGATAACGATGAAAGTTGCTTGTAGGTAATCGTGGGCGGAAATTGGGTGTAAGTGATGGGTGAGGGATCGGCGGACTATGACAGCAGTACCGGCATGGGCTTTGCCGTCTGGATGGTCTGTCCGGTATGTTGTGTATCCTGGTATTTTAAAGTACTGTTTAGTGGTTAGTCTAGTTTCAGTAATGAGTGCAACATCAATGTTTTTGTCCTGCAGTACGGCTGTAAGTTCGTCAGTGTGAGTTCTAACACCATTCGCATTCCAAAGGAGAATGGATAAGGAATTAGGTGAGGTCATTTATGGTTTTTTTAAGGCAGGAATGAGATTTGTTACGAGATTCGTAAGGAGTGATATTAAGGGCATAACAAGGGATTTAATTTCGGAAATAAAGGATGTCATCAAACTGGTAAGGTCTGTGGCGTTTGAAGGAGGAGGAATATGAGAGATTTGTGGTGGATTAGGATTCTTAGGATTGGTTACATTTTGAGAAAGAGGTATATGTGGAATGGATTGAGGTACATTTTGTAGTTCCGGCAGGGCCACGGCTTCAGTACTTTGATTCCCACCTCCAAGTAAGTGGGCAAATGATAAATTGGCATCAATAAGTTTTGAGGGTTCTCTTCTGTTTCTTACTTGTCTTGCTGTTTCATCCAGTACTTGAGGTTTTTGAAACCTGGTCCTCAGCTCCTTATAGATTTGGCATCCTTTATAGTTGGCCGGGTGGTCCTTCAGGCAATGAGCACATACAGCTGGTGTTGATTTTGGTTTTGTACACTCCACAGACTTGTGCTGTTCACCGCATTTCACGCATCGAGGTATGTGATGACAATAACTTTTAGTATGACCATATGCTTGACAATTATGGCACTGAATTATCTCTCTCTTTGTGTAAGGTTTTTCAACTCTTACACTGGAATAGTACAATCTATTGAGGTCATAGATTTTTTCAACTCCTTCAGCTGGTTCCAAATCCACAAAAAAGAGAGGTAGAGGAATTTTATCCTTTAGGACGTTAGTGACTTGCCGCACTTTATAGCCCATCTCCGTTAGTTCTTCTTTAATAGCTTCAACTGGTGTCGAGGGGTGTAAGTTTCTGATTACAACCCTTAAAGCTCTCTCTTGGCGTAGCTGATAGGTATGGAAATCTGCTTTGGTTTCAGTTAGGTATTTCACTATTTTTCTATATGTCTCGGCAGTAGTAGGAGATATTTTGGTATCATTGATTCTACTCATACAGTAGTAGCTGGTAGATTCGGTAATTTTGTTCAATTGCGCACACAACAACTGGAAATTTCTAATATTTTTGACAAATATTGGAGGAGGCCGTGGTTCACTAGGTATAGGAGTAGATTCCATGTTTTCTTTTTCATTATGTAAAATCTGAAAAGGATTTGGGGTGAAAAACGGCGATTCGTCAGTCATCCCTTGTGACGATGTGCCAGGTTGTGGTTCAGATTCTGAATTAGTACCGGAAGGGGTTGCTTGTAGATTTAATCTTTTATTAGTATCACGGCGGGGTCTTTGTTTTGTAGGTGACGGGATTGAACCACTAGATCTAGATCTTTTAGTTGAAGCTTTGGAGGACATTACTTGATGATAATATCGCATTTCATGTATAGAAAGTAATTAAATAATAACCAGATGTGGGAAAAAAAACAATAACTTAAAAAAAGTTAAGCAAGACCAGCCTTGCCGGGCTATTGGCAATCAGCTGATATGAAGAGGTGACTCAGCATTCACTTTACACTGTAAATTATATCACAACTTACCGCTGTTTGCTCCAATAATAACTGTTGTTGTTATCCTGAAGTCTGATGATGTTTTCAAGACTGTGCTGAAGTGAAATCCAACTGTAAAAGCAAGAAATCCGAGAGCCGACTTGAAATATGACTGCTATACTCACGCGCATGCGCAGAACCCCTATGAAACTGAAATTTCATATTTAGCACAAATATACACCCGAGACGTTAGATGTAGAAAATGAGCTTACCAGAAGAGCCACTTTATACCATGCATTTTGCACCTTTTTTTCGATTTTCTCGAAAACGCTTTCGACGATTTTGATCAAACTCGCTATATCGATGTAAAATTTAATGGGCTTTAATATTATTTAGGTTTCATTTGGATTAAAATTGTCCGACAGGGCTTAAATTCAAATTTTTAAAATTTTCTTTCTCTAAAGTACCTCTAATTTTGTTGATTCTATAAAAATAAATATATTATCTTGTTACCACTGATGTAAAACAGTTAAATATGCAAGTTGAGCGAATTTGAAAAGTAACTAAAGGAGAAATCTGAAAAAATATTTTTTAATGCCATTTTTTGTTTTTGAACATAAGAACAGTAATATACATGTATGATATACCGTTGGAAAGCTAAAGATTTTAGAAAAAATATTGTCTTATACTCAAGCTTTTAAAAGTTAATAGAGAGCGATGAAAAGAAGATAAAACTAACTGATTATTTTAGATAATAATATAATAGATTTTTTAATAAAAAAACATGTTTCTTTAGATATTCAATTTAATTAATTCTTCAATAGTTTCACGTATTTTTATCTCTAACTGTATTTGAAAATTCTTTCATTGATTTTAATAACGGAGTTAAGTGAAAGTCGAGTGTTGTGCGGACCAAATTTTTTGTAAATGCAGATAAATAAAAAGACAAGTAAATTATAGAATGATTGTAAATTCCGAATATTTTTTGCACTGCATAATCAACACCCCCTCATACTATATGGTAAGGGAAGGAATGATGTAAATATGTTTAAAAAATAAAGATAAAAGAAATAAAACTTACTTTCTCGAGGAGATCCCAGCGATTCTCTTCAAGTCGTCCCTCAGGTTCTGAAAGCCAGTGGAGACTGATGGTGGGTGTGGACATATGCAGTAGTTAATTAGCGTCCGTCTAAAGGATATTCTTTCAACTGGGTAAGTAACGCAACCGTAGATGGTCTCAGTTTGTGTGGGAGCTGTTATATAAAAAATATCTGCTAAACACGACTTGCACTCACCTCCGTTGTTAGAATCGATTTCAGAATTTTCAAACACATTTAGAGATAAAAATAAGAGGAACTATTAATGAATTAATTGGATTGAATTTCTATAGAAACAAGTGTTTTATTACGTACAAAATCAATTATATTATTATGTAAAACAATTAGCTTTATCAGCTTTTCATCACTCTTTATCAACTTTTACAAGCTTGTGTATAAGATAATATTTTTTCTAAAATCTTTAGTTTTCCAACGGTATATTATGCATCTAAATTACTGTTCTTATGTTCAAAATAAAAAAATTCCGTTAAAACAAATTTTTTTTTAGTTTTCTCCTTCAGTTGAATAACGATTTCGTTCAACTTGTATATTTACCTGTTTTCTATCATGTTATTGGTTATGGTTATGTTTATAATATCTACAACATTAAAGGTACTTTAGAGGAAGAAAATTTAAAATATCGGCAGTTAAGCCCTGTCAATTTATTTCAAATTAGAATGTAACCTACATCATATTAAAGCCCATTAAATTTTACAGAGATATTGCGAGTTTACTCAAAATCGTTAGAGCCATTTTTTTTATAAAATCGTAAAAAGGTGTAAAATGTACACCTTAAAGTGGCTCTTCTGGTTAGCTGATTTTGATGAAAAACGTGCGGAGACATAGTGATAGTCGTGTGTGGCCCGCACCAGATTTTTTCGTTTTCTAATTGAAACGTCGATATTTAAAATTTCTATCTCTAACTTAGCGTTAACATTCTAGATTAGAAGAAAATAACGATCTTAATCATGGTATTAACCATTGATAAAAAGTAGCTAAATATTGAATTTAAAAAAAAATGATAAGTAACCAAAGGATAAAAGAGTAATTTTATTCTTTATTTATTTTTTTGTGATATAAGATAAAAGCTTAAGATTTAGGAAATGCAAAATCTATGAGGTAATGAAGAGTAACAAAAACCGGGAAAAAAACTAAGTGATTGTTGCACTTAATAATTTTTTTTAGTTAGATTATTTAATCTAAAATAACTGTTTCTTAACATAAGCTTGATGTAATTCTTGAAACTTTTTTAAGACTAACTTAAATCAACTTTAGTAACGGAGCTAAGTGAATGTTGTGTGTCTGAAATGTCCGTTATTATAGTTTCTGAAATACATAAAGGATTTTGCAGGTCTCTGTTATTTTCTTCCGAATGTTTACATATTTAAAGTAAACATTTACTAATCCTCTAGCTTTGTATTATAAACATTAGCTTCCCAATCAATTACCCACTTTTTAGTATACCTCCAAGTATAAACATGGAAAACACGCGATTTTTTAGTAATATTTTTGTACGAGTTTAAACTCGACCGTTAGAAAAATTTGCAAGGCATTTGGGGAAGGGAGTGTTAATGAACGGTTTTCAGCTGGGGATACCGACTTGCCCTGAGGAAGACCACCGTCCGTAATAGACAACGATGTCCTCAAACATACAGTAGAAGGAAACCCCTACCAAACAGTTAAAGGACTATCAGCACAACTAAATGCAAGCGCATATACCGTTTTCAGACATTTAAAGTGTATTGGGAAAGTAAAAAAGCTCGATGAAACGCAAGACCCCAAGTTTCAAAACATACCGTGCGGAAATTGAAAGAACTGGGCTACGAAGTTCTTCCGCACCCACCATATTCTCCCGACTTGTCTCCAACAGATTACCACCTGTTCAGGAATTTAGACAACTTCGTCAAAGGAAAACTTTTTGAAAATGATCAAGTGAAAAGTGCGTTTTCAGATTTTGTTTCACTTCAAAGCTCAGAGTTTTTTAGTTCAGGGATAAAAAAGTTGGTGTTACGTTGGGAAAAATGTGTAGAAAAATAAGGTAAATACTTCGAATAAAATTATCTTGTTTTCATATCCTATTTTTTATAAAAATCCTTTACCTTGAAATCGGACATTTCATGTGACACAACCCAATATTACTAAGAGGAGTTGAATACGAAATCTCCCACAGAGAAGTTTATTAGCAGAGAATCAAGATCAGCCACGGATGCTGGTACATATCCTAAAAACATGACTAAAATGTCCTGTTAAAGACTTCACTAAAATACGTTAAAATAAATTTAGAATAAACAAAAAGAAACAGTAAAAATAGGAATTGGGAAGAAAAAAAAAAACCTCATACTTAATGAGGGCTTTCTGATACTATCAAGTTGGGGTATTAGGAAGAATATCAGAAAAACATTTACTGGACACAATCATCTAAAATCGTCCGTGTGAATCAAAACGTGGAACTCGACAACAAGTGGAAATCAGTGCTGTCGACATGCATTCCATCCAGCAACAAGTAGCCCTGATTCGTGCCATAATAGGAAGCCATTTTATCAAATAAATTTCCTGAATTAAGCTAGAATCCTTTTTCGTATTTCAAATGGAAACAACCAAGTACCGTGAAAAACAATATTCAATTAAACCAGACATGTCAGTTGCTGAAATGCCGGTCAGAAGAAGGCTAAAACGAAGCTGGATGAGGGACCTCCTCAGCTAGATTAAAGCCTTGGAAGGGGTGCTGTTGGGCACTTTACTTCCCCATGCCTATCATGTCTAATCTTACTTTTGGCCAACACATTTGCTGATTGTCAGACATCTTCTGACAGGTGTAAATAAAGATATAAAGAACAAAATAAAATAAAATGTCTTGTTTTCATATCGTATTTTTAATAAAAATCCTTAACCTTGAAAACGGACATTTCATGTGACACAACCCAATAGAATGCACCAGATTTTTTAATATATTTTGCAGTGTTGTCAACCAAAAAAATGTTGCAAGGTAAAGAATTAGCAATGGGTAAAGATAAATATTATGTTGCCTATAACATTTTGAGAGGGGGCACCGGAAAACGGTTGCATTAGAACACACACTCCTGCTTTGTTACGTCACTGTCCTCATTATCTAGCAAGCGAGAATACTTCTAATTATAGGAATCCTATTTTCCTCTGAGATTTCTTCCATCTCTTACCAATTTCAACTACCAACATGGCAGTAACTTTCAGCTGGTATCGTGTAATATTACTTCTTAAAAAATTGCAAACGAGCACCGACCCAATGGTACGCTTCCTACAATGTTTAGTAACATAGCTAAAAAAATATCACTCACATCATAACATTATTTTGAGAACTATCATGGAAACGGATCTTTCTATGAGGACGATTACTATAAAGTAAATTATCACGTATTTAATGAGCTTTAATTTTAGTGGTAAGAGATATTTTTTTCTTCTAGTAGTCAATGAAATAGATGTATCACGAATTTTCTCAAATCAAGAAAGCACTAACTTAAGACATTAATTTGGATTATAAAATGGATATGGTTTTTTCCTACAAAGATAGTCATTATCTATCTATCTATCTATCTATATATATATATATATATATATATATATATATATATATATATATATATATATATATATAAATGAATCGCCTTTTCCCTTGGTCATCGTATCACACGTGAACTGCTTGATCGATTTCTCTAATTGTTTTTTTGTTATGTTTATATCAATTTAATGTTATGTTTATATCGGTCAGGAGAAAGATCTTACGAAAGAAAAAAAGAGAAAGTTACTTTGGTAAATAGTGGTTTTCATATTTTAAAGGTAGTAATAACTGCTCCTTATATATATATTTACATATATATACATGAATCGCCTTTTTCCTTGATCATCACATCACGCATTTATTTTATAGATTTAGTATAACCTATATCATCTGATTCCTCGCGCGGATCTCATTACCGCGTATGGGGAGCGTCCCACGGGTGGCGGATGTGGGGATGGTCGGTGGAATTTCCTCGGAAGCTCCTCCCGGCTAAGTCCGATGGACTCGCTGACCAACAATGAGAGTGGCCCTCCAGGCTTGCTGGAGGGTGTGACGTAAGTTCGAACGCCCTACTCACATATTTTAGTTCACAAAATACCACAAACAGTCATGGATTCCTCTGAGGTAAAACGCCCATTATCCGGAAGTAAACTAGTCCCCCGTTCGGGTCTCCGGGTGGGGACTGCTTCAGAGGAATCTAGGCGCAAGATAAAAAGTAGAAATCTAACAATAGGGACGTGGAACGTTAGAAGTTTAAATACGGCAGGTGGGTTAAAGTCGGTCGCGAATGAAGTTAAGGGGTACCATTTAGATATCGTTGCATTACAAGAGGTTCGCTGGCCAGGGGAGGGTTCGTTAACAGAAGGAAAGTATACTATTTGGTACAGGGGGAGCGTTAATTATTGTTTAGGTACCGGGTTTCTGATTAGGAATAGATTTCTTTCCGCATTACGGGATGTACAGTTCTTTAGTGAAAGAATATCGGTTGCTATATTTCAGGGTCGTTGGTCTAAAATCGCGTTTATAAACATTCATTCTCCCACCGAAGATAGTGATGATGAAGTAAAATGCGAATTTTATGATAAACTAGAATCGGTTTACGATAAGTTACCTCGAAATTACATTAAAATAATACTAGGTGACGCGAACGCAAAGGTTGGAAGGGAAGAAGTATATCGTCCTACAATCGGTAAAGAAAGTTTGCACGAATATAGTAATGATAATGGGACCCGACTAATAAACTTTGCCATTTCGAAAAACCTAATAATCAAAAGTACTACGTTTAAACATAAGGACATTCATAAGTATACGTGGACATCGCCGGATGGACAAACTCGGAATCAAATAGATCATGTTTTAGTACAAAACAGATGGCAAAGTAGCATAATTAACGTGAGATCGTATCGTGGTGCAGAATGCGGTTCTGATCATGAATTAGTAATCGCGAAACTTCGACAAAAACTAAATACAAAAAAGAGAACACCGAACTATATTCATCCCGAGAATTTTGATGTTGTTAAATTGAACAACCCCGAAATTAGAAAACAATTCGCGATAGAAGTAAAAAATAGGTTCGATGCTTTGGAATCTTCAGACGAAGAACTCGAAGATGTAAACAAATTATGGAAAGGGATCAGGGATAATATTAAAGAGGTCGGTAACTTATGTCTTGGGAAAATCGAAAATAAAAAGAACAAACCTTGGTTCGACAGGGATTGTCAAAATATGTGTGAAAAAAGAAAAACCGCTAAACTGAATTCCTTAAATAATCCAAGCGATAATAATGTGGCTTACTTTCGGTTAGTAAAAAACGAAACTTCAAAATTCTTAAAAAATAAGAAAAGAGAGTATCTTAAAGGCAAAATAATAGAAATAGAAAAACACAGAAGCGAAAATAACGTAAGAGAGATGTACAAAGGTATAAACAAATCGCCTAAAAGATTTGAACCTCTATTGAATGGGGTTAAAGATGCGAATAACAACATAATTGCGGATCCTTCTGAGATATTAAATAAATTTAAACAACACTTTGACGGCATTCTAAATACGGAAAATAATAATCAATCTCCTCCCTCTGAATACCAGAGCGCTGAACCATGGGTAGACGCACCGAGTAAAGAGGAAGTTGAAATAGCGATAGGAAAATTAAAACGGTATAAAGCTGCAGGAAATGATAATATCACGAGTGAATTAATCAAGGCGTGTGGAGAAGCGGGCGTTTCCAAATTACACGTTTTAGTTAAAAAGATCTGGGAAAATGAAAAAATACCCGAAGAATGGAAAGAATCAATACTTATTCCGATTCACAAAAAAGGACCGAGGACGGATTGTAACAACTATCGTGGGATCTCTCTTCTCCCAGTATGCTATAAAATATTCTCGTCAATACTAACTAGCCGAATCACGGAATACGCTGAGGAAATTATCGGAGACTACCAATGTGGTTTTAGGCGGAATCGCTCGACTATTGATCAAATATTTTCCTTACGTCAAGTATTAGAGAAGAAGCTGGAATACAACGGTGTAGTGCATCAACTTTATATAGATTTTAAAAAGGCTTATGATTCCATAGACCGTCAGAAGCTATATAACATCATGATTGAACAGGGGATACCTAAAAAGTTAGTAAACCTAGTAGAGATGTGTTTGTCGGAAGCATTCCATAAAGTTAGAATCGGTCATAATTACTCCGAGAGATTTAAGGTGCGATCGGGTTTGAAACAGGGTGACTCCCTTTCACCTGTTTTGTTTAATATAGCCTTAGAATATGTTATAGAAAAGGTGATGTGTACCGAGAAAGGCTTAAATATGGGTGACAAGATTCCGGTTTTGGGGTATGCCGATGATTTGGTACTACTAGGTGAAGATACGGAAACCATACAACTAAATACAAGTGTGTTAATAAAAACCGGTAAACAAATAGGTCTCGAATTAAATACCGATAAGACGAAATATATGATTAGTTGCAGAAATGGTGGCGATCTTGATGATATTAATATTTCAGGTCATACTTTTGAACACGTAGAGAAATTCAAGTATTTAGGTTCAATGATAACAAGAAAAAATGAAATCCAGGAAGAAATAAAGTCCCGGTTAAAGGTGGGAAATGCGTGTTATTATTCAGTTGCTAAGTTACTTAGCTCACGGCTTCTATCTAAAAACTTAAAGGTTAGAATTTATAAAACTATTATTCTTCCAACGGTTCTTTACGGATGCGAAACGTGGCCGCTTACTTTGAAGGATGAACAACGGCTTAAGGTTTTCGAGAATAAGGTACTGCGTAAAATATTTGGTCCGAAGAGAGATGAGGCCACTGGGGAGTTTAGAAGGTTGCACAACGCGGAATTGCGGAGTTTGTACCCTGTGAATATAATTGAGTTGATAGCATCGCGGAGACTCAAATGGGCGCGTAAAGTTGTTGAGCTTAGTGAGGAACGGATTCCGAGAAAGGTGGTATTCGCTGAACCGACTGGTAGGCGTCCGAAAGGTAGACCGAAGCGTCGATGGGAGGATTGCATTAAGGCTGATCTCGGGGGCTTGGGCTTGACCGGTGAACATTGGACGAGTCTATGCAGGCGAAGTTTGGTGGTATCGGCATCGAACCTTCGGGTTCGGTAAGCCTATTATTATTATTATATCATCTGATTAGGATTGATAAAAAGCGGCTAAATATGAATGTTGAACGAGCTTGATAACCAACTTAAGGAGAAGAGAGCGAATACATTTTGTTAATGTAACTGTTGGGTTTTTGAACATGAGCACAGCAATGTAGATGTATAATATACCGTTGGAAAGCTGACGATTTCCGAAAAAATATTATCTTATTTACAAAGTGGTAAAATACAACGTAAAGTGACAAATGGACAAAAAATTATTAATGATAATTATACGTAACACTTTTATATTGCTATATTATTTAATCTAAATCATATTTTTCCAATGAAACTTGTTTGAGCCTGTACATTATATATTTTTTCTGTATATTTCGTTTATAATTTAAAAATCAAATTAAATTAAAAATAGTTTTTTTTATGAGGAAAATCTTTCTTTTGTTGGTTTGCATGTTATATTTACGTCTTTTAGCGTTTATATTCAAGTGTAGTTAGGGATTAGACAGATAACAGTGGCCCCTTGCCCTCAAGACAGTACCGATCGCACCAGTAAGCAGAAGCGTGCTCTCTTCTTTCGTTAGGCCTTCAAACCATCTTCGATCAGGACTTCGTCTCATCTTTTTGAAGATAACCAACCGTCCTTCCAGAATCGCCTACCCGTCGTATGGAACATAACCAACCGTCCTTCCAGTGGATCACAATCGCCTACCCTTCTGCGGAACCAAAGAATTTATGGACAGATAACTATCCTATATATATTTTTTTTCTCATTATATTTATTCATTTTTTGTACCATTATTAGTAAGACTAACCTACTAACCCAATTTTAGAACTTATTTTTTTTACAGTTAGGTTAATAGATTTTTTTATTTTTTTTTTATAAATCAAATGGTTTTATATTTTTTTGTAAAATTTCCTCATATTTTTTTTTATTAAACTTTTATTTATTTGTTTTACTTTCAATTTTATCTTTTTATTTAATATTACCTTTTTTTTTTATTTTAATGATTAAGTACTCAAGACCAGCTCTTTTCGATACGGGATCGAGTCTACGTTAGCCCAGTCTTTTATTTCGTTTTAATGTCACTCATCCCAACAAAACTGAATAAACGTTTTATTTAAATTAACTTCTACTCCATGCTCCTGTCACTAAGCGGCCGATCCTTCAGTAGGAGTCCTAAATTTTGCCTACCACAGCCGAGTTCAAAATTTGAGATCAGTGATTTAGTTCCCTACCCACTGAGATTCCGTCGCACAGCCTTGTAAGATTTTATATCCTAGAAGTTACTCACCAGTTTTCGCACAATCTGTCTAATTCCTCTAATTAACGATTATACAAGCTGGCAACATACTGGCGCATTCAGTTGTGAATAGAAAATGGAAATTTAAAATTGCAGATCCTTATTGAAAACGTAAATATTTACAAATTGTACACGTGTTTATCGTTTTTTTTAATTTTTTTATTTATTGGAATTTACAACTGTATAATGTAATACAACTAGTAAATTGGAATGAAATGTAAAAAGGCATGAAATACATGTAGAGAAGCTTCCCAATGGAAGCACTCTAAAAATGTTCTAAACTAGAAGGTTTCGTTGCCATCTCCTTTTTAGACGCCTCGGAGGATTATCAGGAATTGAGGAGGGTGGGATTAGGGTGGGAATGGAGTTCGCCATGAAAGGAATGGTATCTAGATCGGGTCAAATCAGCAACATACGTAAATTTAAGGTCTTTATGGATTACTGTATTCGTAACAAAGTAAGGAGCATTGAGGATTTTACGAAGGATTTTGGATTGTAGGGATTGGATACGGGAAGAATTCGATGGTTTAGTAAAGCCCCAAAGCTCTACTCTGTAAGTCCATATCGGCCTTATGATAGTCATGTAGATGGGTCTTTTGTAGTTAAGTGGAAGATCAAGTAAGTTTGTCATGGTGCATTTCTAGATATTGGATCTGTTCAACCGGGACAAGAGGAGTATCATTGAAGGAGACAGTAGCGCAGGATGTCATTGGTTTACGACGAAGGGTAAAGGTAATTTGGTTGGATTTGTTGGCATTTATCTTAATTCTCCGGTTCTGACACCATACTTCGAGGTTTCTGATGTGGGATTGGAGAGTTTGAGAGGCAATGTTGGGTCAGTATTGACTGATAACACACAAGTGTGATCAGCGTAGGTAGAAAGGAAATTGTTAGGATGGGTGGGATATCAGCTGTATAAACTGTGAAAATCAAAAGGGATCACTTGTAGCTGGGTGGTTAGCGTAACAGTCTCCCATGCTAAAGGTCACGGGTTCAAACCCGCAGGTGGTCCTAGGATTTTTTTAATGGGAGTAAAAAATCCTTAGTTACGCCGTCCTTCGGAGGGGACGTTAAAAGGTGGTCCCGAGCCTGTGCGATGTCAGGTACTCGTTAAAGATCCCTATCCTAATAAAACCTGGATAGGCAAAATTTAGGACTCCCACTGTAGCATCGTCCGAATAGCCATAGTAGCATAAAGTGACGTTAAATAAATAAATAAAAATAAAACTGTGAAAATAATAAGTCCTAGGATGCTGCCTTGAGGAACACCAGCAAACTGACTAAAAATAGTTATCCTTTTAAGTTTTTAATTGAATGAAACCTTTCATTGCCAAACAATTTCTTCTTCGTTTAATTATTTCCTCCGACTCGCTTAGAGCTCACGAAACCATTTTCAATTCGTCCTCAGAAAATCCTATTTTGCATGGTGTTATCCTACTGTGTATCCTTTAGTTGGGTTCAATGGATATTCAATATTAGGTGTGAACAGGTATATCTGAGCTACAACCGATTTTGTTCAAATAGCAGTGTGATGTGTTAGCAGTGTAATAAAATAGAAACTGATAATACATTATCTGGCTCCATGATCGATTTTGTTGAAAGATTCGATGATCAGAAAGAGTTGTCTAAACGTTGACGAAGCGATAACCTGTCTCAATGATAACATCTGGTTGGATGTATACGATTTTTACTTTCACTATGTATTGCGATCGAGAAAATTTTTTAGGGTCTCCTGAGTCCAAATGACCAGGTCCCTCAAAAGATCTGTGTGTGTGATAGGTCAAGCGCGAAAGCGAAAATTCGTATGAAACTAGTCGCGACTCAAGTCTTTTGTGTTATATGTGGCAACTAATTAGAACACATGTTTTTTAAGTGTTTAATAAGATCAGATGGTGAGAGTTGTTGGAACGGTGTGGATCAATTATGTTGTCATGTTTGTTATAGGTTAATGAAGTGCATTTTATAAATTAGTACTGTGTTTGATTTAATAATTAAGAATAAGTAATATAAAACATGGTGTCAGGTTTTTACAAACTGTCACGTTCCGTAATTCTGTAATATTGGTAACGTATACTGTAACCATAATTAATTTGAATAGTTTGTTTGTTTGTTTGTTTATGCTTAAAGGCGTAAAACTTCGAGGTCATAAACGCCTAAAAATTCACTTAGAGGGAAAGAGGAGTTCTATTTTAACTTAAATAAAATAACAAGATGAAAAGTACTAATAATAATGACTAATATGAATAAAAATAGAATGTTATACAGATACAAAGTTTAATTTTACAAAGGAAATAAGGAATAAAATCACACATAAATTTTATAGTTGAGATAGGAGATGTTGTGCTTTTAAAAAATTGATAACCATTGCTATTGAAGCTTCGTTGTCTTTCAAAATACTGCTCAAGTTAGGAGTCATACCCATTCTGATTATAATGTCTTTATAATGAGTACAATCCTCAAAGATGTGCTTTATGGTAAGGGTGGAGCTGCAGTAGGTGCATTTTGGCGGTGGCTGTTTTTTTATGAGGTATGAATGGGTTAGTGCAGTGTGACCAATTCTTATGCGAGCCAAGGCTACCTCCTCCCTACGGCTACGCCGGCAGGATGTGGACCACGGCTTTACTGTTCCCTTGATTTGCTTAAGTTTGCTAGGGGGGCTTTCGTCCCACATAACCTGCCAATTATCCCATACTTCCATTTTCAGAGGTCGACTTAGTTCCGATGGAGTGAGGACGGCAATACCTCGACCTGGGAACGTTAGTGCTTTCTTCGCTGCCCGATCCGCGAGCTCGTTGCCGACAATGCCAATGTGGCTCGGGATCCATATGAAGCTGACGGACTTCCCCTGGTCTACGAGTGTCGAAAGATAGGACTGAATTCGGATAATGATTGGATGTTCTGGATACATAACTTTTAAAGCTTGTAGGGAGCTTAGAGAATCTGATAATATGACAATAGATTTATGGGATAGAGGTATACAGAATTGGAGTGCTGATGCTATTGCGTAAAGTTCGGCGGTATAAATGGAACATAACCTATGTAATTTAAATTTGTAAGTTGCATTACTGGTTACAAAAGATGAGGCTGTTGAATTTTCAGACTTGGAACCATCGGTGTAGATTAGGAAATGGTTAGGAATGTTTTCAAGAAGTCGAGATAACTTTATCTTATACTCAGAAGGAGTGGTGTTATTTTTTGGAATATTAGAAAGATTTAGAATAATTTTAGGTGATGGTAGAGTCCAAGGTGGTGTTTGAATTTCGGATTTTACTAGTGGAATAGCTTTGAGTGATGAGATAACGTTAGTGAATCTTTCTGCCAAAGGTAGGGTTGAATTTGGTTTTAGGTGGAAAACCGTCGAGAATTTAGATTTAAAAATATATTTGTGAGAGGGATGTTTGGTTTGTGGAAGTAATTTAGAAATGTAACTTATTGCAAGTTTTTGTCTTCTGAATGATAGTGGAGGTAAGCCTGCTTCCGAACATAGACTGAGGGTGGGACTGGTTCTGTACGCGCCGGTTGCCATTCGAATTCCGGTGTGATGAACTGTGTCCAGCTTAGCTAGGGTTCGGCGACGGGCAGAGTCAAAAATAAAAGAACCGTGTTCCAATTTAGCACGAACCAAAACCCCGTATAGTTTTAACATTGTGTACCTATCGGAACCCCAAGATGTGCCACTAAGGAAGCGAAGAATGTTTAGTTTTTTGGTAGCAGCTGTCTTTAATGCCGAAATATGTGGTTCCCAATTCAATTTTTGATCAAATATGAGGCCTAAGAATTTGTGGTGAGGTGTGTAGGGTATTAATGAATTGCCTAAAAGTAAGTCAGGTGAAGGTGGAGTATTTCTCTTTCGGCTAAAGTGAAGACAAACAGTTTTCTCAATGGACATTTTTAGACCTATAGTAGTGGACCAGTTATTAATCCTATTAATGGCATCTTGTAGTTTGTGTTGTATGGTGTTTATATTCTCTGATCGGTAGACTATCGCTAGGTCGTCAGCAAATAGCAGAGGTTTGACGCCTCTTGGTAAGTTGAGCCCCATATCGTTGATTGCGAGTGAGAATAGAGTTGGACTAAGGACGCAGCCCTGAGGGACACCGTTGGTCTGTCCATAATCGTGGGATAGTTCACTGCCAACTCGAACCCTAAAACGTCTATTTTTAAGGAATTGTTTAATGAAATTAAACATTTGTCCACTGATTCCCAACATTGTTATTTTGCGAAGGATGGCCATATGGTTTATATTATCGAAAGCCTTCATCATGTCGAAGAATACTGCGATTGCTTGTTGTCCGTTTACAAAAGCGTACTGTACTTCGGCTTCTAATACAGTCAAGTGGTCTACTGTCGAATGTCCTTTGCGAAATCCTGACTGAAAGGATTGGATTAGACCATTCTTTTCTACAAACCACATTAATCTCTTGTTGACCATTCGCTCGATGATTTTACAGAGGCAGCTTGTTAGGAAAATAGGACGATAGCTGTTTGGTAATCTTTTGTCTTTTCCATTTTTTAATATGGGAATGATAGTTGAATCTCGCCAGGCATTTGGTAATTCTCCAACGGACCATATGTGATTGTAGTAATCGAGGAGCCAACGTAATGTATTGTTAGGAAGACGTTTGATCATGCTATAGTGAATATTGTCGGGGCCGGGTGAGGATCCTTTAACGGAATTTAATATGTTTTCGAGTTCCCACATGGTAAAAGGGTGGTTATAGTCTAAAGCTGAATCATTGTTAGTATTTTGAAAGTCCACCACCGTAGGTTCAGTGTTCGAACTTTGTCGTACCGGATTATAGATTTCAGAGAAAAAGGTGGCAAATTCATTCGAGACGCTTTGTGGATCATCGGACAGTTGCCCATTAACTAATATGGTATAGCGAGGAAATGAGGAGTTTTTTGTGATTTTTCTAATTTTATTCCAAACATCGGCAGCTGTCGTGGATGAGCTTATGGATCCTAAAAGTTTCTCCATGATTCTGCTTTGCATTGGTTAAAAGTTTTCCTGCATATGGCGCGGTGTTTCTTATATTCTACCAAATTTTCCACCGTCATACACCTTTGAAATCTTTTGTATGCTTTCCGACGGTCTTTTAGGGCTTGCTTACAGGTATCATTGAACCATGGGACCTGTGGTCTTTTTGGAACTCCTCTGGTCATTGGTATGGCTGATTTCGCTGCTTCTATGATTGTGTTCGTGATAGCTGCACACCCTTCTTCAATGGTCAGTTCACTTGGAGAGGTCGGTGGAGGGGTGACTAGAGAAGAAAAGAGAGACCAGTCAGCTCTGTCCAGTATCCACCTTGGTTTTAGGCAGTGTGAGGTGTTTGAGTTAGTAAATTTAATAAGGATTGGATAATGGTCACTACTATAGAGGTCCGGAAGGATGGTCCAGTCTATTGTACTAAAAAGGCTAGAACTACAAAGGGAAATATCTATAGCTGAATATGTCCCGTAACTTGAGCTAAGAAATGTGGGTTCGCCGGAGTTTAAAAGGAGTAAATTAGAGAGGTCTATGAAATTTTCTATTACCCTACCCCGTAAGTTAGTGTCTCGTGAACCCCATAAGGGATTGTGGCCATTAAGGTCCCCAACAAACAAAACAGGATGAGGTAATTGGTTGTATATATCTAACAAGTGTTGGGCATCTATCGAGCGGTCTTGTGGGAGGTAGATGTTACACAGAGAAAAAGTGAAACCTAAATGGATAGTGGCTGCTACCACCTGAAGGGGAGAGTCTATTGTGATTGGCTCAGAATACACCGATTTGTGAACAGCTAATAGAACTCCACGGCTATTATGTTTAGGGTTTATACCGTCCTTTCGATAGAGTTCAAAATTTTTAATTGTAAAGTTTTCATTGACAGATAAATGTGTCTCTTGAAGGGCTATACAGACCGGGTTTACGTCCTCAATTATGATTTTTAAATCATTAAAATGTGTTTTTAAGCCATTACAATTCCACTGAATTGTGGTCATTTTAGTAATAATAAAAAAAGAAAATAAATTATAAATTATAAAAGAGACTTGACATATAAATTTTATAGTTAGTAACAAAAATAGAAAATTAAATAATATACTCTTAAATATCTGATTTATTGATAAATCTAATAAAATAAAAATAAAAGAAAATGAAAAAGGAAATTGATTTGAATAATTAACTATCTTATTTAAGAGCGAAGTACCATGAAATTTGACTATGATGAATGCTGTATACAAAAAGTAAATTACATTGAGGTTAGTGGTTCCAAATGTTGTAAACATATGATATTTATTCAAAGCGTTACTTCGTGGAGACAACAAAAAATAATACAATTTGAAGTCGTAAGGTAACTTATTTAATTTTTTTGTTAATGAAGGATTATCGTGAATTGAAATATAAAAATATGATTGCAAATTTAAGAATGATAAGATTAGTTGAGGCATTGTCATTGCTAAAGTAAATCAGTTTTTACCTAAATTCTTTTTCTTTTGCCTTCCTTTTTTTATTTGTTGCTGATAACCATCAGTATCCGTTTGTCCGGCGTCTTCGTCGATCAACATAGAGCAGTCCGGAACTGATGACTCGCCTGCTTCCACAGCCCGATCAGGTGGCTGTTCAGGTGGAGTAGGGAGAGGTGTAGGGGTGGTGGGCCGCGAGGTCCTGAAAGGTGGAGGAGAGGTGGTGTTGGAAAGGAGAGAGGGATCAGAAGCGGGTGGGAGAGAAGACGTGGAAGGAAGGGAGGAGGTAGAAGGGATTGAAGGGGAGGAAGAAGGAGGAGAGGAGGTGGGTGGGGATAAAGGAGGAAGAAGGGTGGGTTGGGAGGTTGTTGGAGGCATCGGCTCCGTTCCGATCGAAGTTGAGCGAGTCTTGACGATCGGAATTGGCGCTTTGGGTGAGGGTGTTGTAGTAGAGGGAGGGGTAGCAAAAGTGAAATTAACCTGTATTCCTATATCTCTTTTTTCAGTGCATTTTGTGGCTTGTGCATAAGATTTTATGAAAATATTTGGGTTTCTTTCCCTCAATATATTTTTAGCTTCCATAAATGAGATTTTGTTCTCAGTTTGTATCCTTTTTATTTCTTTTTGTAATATAAAAACAGGACAGCTTTTGTCAAGAGCGTTATGGTTACCTTGGCAATTGATGCATTTAGGTGGTTTTCCACAGCTTGTGTTATCGGTATGACGCTCTTCACCGCAGTTAGCACACCGTGCGACTTTTTTACAATGTTTTGTTGGATGTGAGAAACCCAAACACTTAAAACAACGATATGGATTGGGTGTGAACGGCTCTATTTTCACAGTTAAAAAACCGATTTTAATTGTTGTGGGGGGCTGAGGGGTTTTAAACGATAAAATATAGGTGTGGGTAAATTTTTCAACGCCATTTTTCTTTATTTTTATTCTTTGTACATCAGTAACGATGTCATTTAATTCATCTTTGATTTCATCTATTGTGGCGTATTGTAGGTCAAAACACCTGATCACGCCTTTTGAATAATTGAGTGAGCGATGAGGACTAACCTCTGCCTCGAATTGGCCTCCAAAATTCTTTATTGCCAGTAATTTTTCAGATTGTTTAGCGTCACTTGTTTCCACTAACAAGTTCCCATCCCTTAATTTTCTAATATTTTTAACATTAACTACGCTATTGGTAATAAATTTATTAATAAAAAATGGAGATATATTTTTAAAATCATTATCATCCTTTCTACTCAAAACAATATAACTAGGGTTTATCTCACTAGGTGTAACATGAGAGGCGTTAATAGTGTCAAAAAACGACTTCATTCTGCCTCTTTTCCTACGTTTTGAATGTGGACTGGGTGGATCAGTTCCATTCATGTTGAGGTTAGGCAGTCAACGTGGTCGGTATATATATGATATTAAGCTATAAAATAGTAAGAAAACAAAAAAAACAATAAAACAAAAGGAAGGATTGGAAATATACACAAATAATATGTTTAATAAATTAGTTTGTTAAACCTATTGAACTTAAAAAAATTAATCAAAAACATTAAAACATTTTTTTGGCTTATCTGCTCGATGACTGGTCAGCAGCGGTTTCTCAATCTTCTGAGAGACTTCAGGCACTTTATTGACCGAATTTTTAATTAATTTAAGTCTTATTTCCTTAATAAAATCACAGAAAACTGGAGAGCAAAATTTAGCTTGTACGCACTCTTAGTCACCATGGAAACGTATATGAATTTGAATAGTTATATTGCCTGTGCAATCATTTAATCTGTCAGTATGGATACAGAACTATTAACCAAAAAAAAAATCAGTATTAAGGGGAAGATTGACGCGTATGTTAAGCTTCATATCATCTACTGGTTTTCAAAATTCATCTTTATCAGAATTGCAAGAGAGGAGTCAAGATTCAGGTAAGATTTTTAATGAATTCAATGAACTATCAGTGCATTTGATAGACTCTCTAGACGATGCTTATATTTAAAAATTTGAGAAGGATTTTTTACAAATTAAAAGTGTTTTGGGAGAAAAAATAGCAGAAGCTTCCCCAAAAAAGAATATTGATTATACAGCTTCAAGTTTCAATATTAAATGTGAAGTTGCGCCGATTAGAATTCCAGTGTTTAAAGGGGACATAGAATTGTGGAACGCTTTTTATGAATTGTTTAGGTCTGTCGTTCATGAAAATCAATCGTTAGATGACGTTCGACGATTTCAGATCCTAAAATCATCACTGGAGGGAGAAAGAACCATTAGATAGGCTATCGGGACTGGAAATAACCTCTGCTAATTATGCTCTAGCTCTTGATAGATTAATCGATGTTTATCAAAAAAATAAGTATGTTGTGTATAAACATTTAGAGAGGGTTCTAGACCATCCTATGGTAGAGTCAAGCGAGAGTATCAAAAATTTGGTTAATACTACCAGATCGGTTCTAAATGCTGTTAAAAGTTTTGGCATAAACACTGAAAGCTGGAATTCTATCATACAATTTATACTTTTGCGTAAACTTGATAAGGAGTCTAAGCATTTGTGGGAATTGAATGACAGTTCCACTGATTTTTTTCCTATTAAGGAATTACTAGGGGCGCTAGAGAGCTCGAGGAATTCAGACCTGGAGCTCTTGTCTTCATTCAGCATCCTAATGAAGACAAGTGGCACAGAGGGAAAGTTCTTAAAAAACATGAAGCGCCAAGATCGTACGTTCTAAAAGATCTTGATACGGGCCGAGTAATCCGGCGAAATAGATTACATCTCCGCCCGGCATCGTTTAGTGAAGATAAAAGAGGAAGACCAAGGGATCTACCAACATCAAGACCTCAGCGAACCAGGAAGGTGCCAGCCTGTCTAACATATTGAAAGGGAGAGGATGTTATATGTGGCTACTAATTAGAACACATGTTTTTTAAGTGTTTAATAAGATCAGATGGTGAGAGCTGTTGGAACGGTGTGGATCAATTATGTTGTCATGTTTGTTATCTATACTAATATTATAAAGCTGAAGAGTTTGTTTTTTTGTTTGTTTATTTGAACGCGCTAATCTCAAAAACTACTGGTTCGAATTGAAAAATTCTTTTTGTGTTGGATAGTCCATTTATCGAAAAAGGCTATAGGCTATATACCATCACGCTGCGACCAATAGGAGTGAAGAACCAGAGGGAAATCTGGAAAAAAAAACAGGGAAAATTTGGGAGAAAAAAAAACCTCGCATCCCAATGATTCCAAATGATTTACCTTTTATTTTTAAATAATTTCATTTCCCGTTAGTTCATATTTTTACATTTATACAAGGAGGAATAGATTTACGTCGAGATCGGGTTGTGGAGAAAATCAGTATGTTCTTCTGCCACACAAAAATAAAACTAAAAATGTCATTTACGCGGAAGTACTTTAAAATATATTCTTTTAAAAACTTCTTAATAGCAATCATAATAACAGAAATTGATGCCGACGAAGTCGCTTTAGAATATATCAAAGAAAAAGTGACATGTACTAAGAAGGTTTAAATTTGGATGATAAAATTTCGGTTCTGGGATACGCCGATGATTTGGTACTGCTAAAGGAAGACACGGAAACTAAACAACTAAATACAATAAACTGTTATTCTTCCGACGGTGAAACGTGGTCGCTTACTTTGAAGGACGGACAACGGCTAAAGGTTTTAGAAAATAAGGTAAGACACGGAAACTAAAAAACTAAATACAAGTCCGTTAATAAAAACCGGTAAAGAAATAGGACTCGAAATAAATACCTATAAGACAAAATATATGATTTGTAGCAGAGACGGTGGCGATCATAGTGATATTGATATATCAGGGTATAATTTTGAACACGTAGAGAAATTTAAGTATTTAGGTTCAATGATAACGAAAAAAAAAAGTCCAGTGGGGAAATAAAGTCCTGGTTAAACGCGGGAAATGCGTGTTATAATTCAGTTGCGAAATTACTTAGCTTCTGTCTAAAAACTTAACGGTTAGAATTTATTAAACTGTTATTCTTCCGACGATGAAACGTGGCCGTTTACTTTGAAGGACGGACAACGGCTAAAGGTTTTAGAAAATAAGGTACTAAAATATTTGGTCCGAAGAGAGATGAGGCTACTGGGGAGTATAGAAGGTTACACAACGCAGAAATATTTATATAAATCTATATTATTATCTATATTGTTAAGTCATGATTTATTTCAAGAGTCATTTTCAACTTTAATTGTTATTACCTGGAAGCATATACATTTATAAATTTAAATAAATTGAAAAAATTACTATTTCTTTTGATTTATTCGAGTATAATAATCAGAACTATTATTTTAAGCATATTTAGGACTTTTATTAGCTGTATGTCTATATTTATAAAAGAAAGTACCACTCAATTTTCTGGTATCTAAAAAATTACTATGGTTGTGAGGATAAAATTTTTCCTGGAGGTTCGTCTTACCGCCTAGATGTGCAATAAGGCAGGATTTTAAAATCTTCGCCCAAAAAGTGGTTGAACAACCTAAACGTAAAATTGTCTTAATCTGATATGTATCAGCAAAGGTACAAAGATTTTATAACAAATATATTTAAGCATATTACTGTTGTTATCTGTTCGTTTAACGTCACTTTTATACTACTATGGTTAATCGTATGATGACTAATTTTTTCCTCTCCAAGATTAGTTAGGGTAGAGATCTTTAACGAGTTCATGGAATCGCAAAGGCTTGGGACCACCATTTTACGTTCCGTTCGAAGGAGGGCATAACTAAGGTTGTTTTTTACTCTCATTAAAAAATCTCACCTGGCTGGTCACTACATACAGGTGACCGACCCTTTTAAGCATATTGCGTTTCATATCTGTTTCGAGTGTAGGTTCCTATAAAAATATATTCAATTGTTATTTATTTTTTTTTTTTTTAATGGTTTGTGACGATTATTTTTACATATTAAGTGATTATGGGTATAACCACTTCTACTGGTTTGCTATTGTAAATTTGACAGGAAGAAGTCAAGAGTTAAATGATAACAAAGAGTAGTTGATAGTTGATATTTATTATAGCCAATCTCACCATAAACGCACATAAATTAGTACGAAATGCAATATTCGCGAGCAAAGCTGCGTGACACAGCTAGTAGGTTAATGAAGTGCATTTTATAAATTAGTACTGTGTTTGATTTAATAATTAAGAATAAGTAATATAAAACATTTTGAGCCTTATAGCCTCATAGCAAAAGCCTCGAGTCTTTTTGTTAAAGATGTATAACATGTTAATTATGTATTTATGTCTCCTAAAGAATAGCCCCTCCCTATTCCCACCGTGTTTAGTAAACGCCTAGGTTCCATTCCCAAAGCGCATACAGCGCATCTTGTAAATATTAACACCTTATAATGGCCTTCGGGCAAACAAAGGAATTAAATTGTATATAGTGTATATTTATATTTGATGTATTTATATTGTAAACTGTAAGATAATAAAATGGAGGGTAAGAAAAAAAAAAGAAAAAAAAAAAAAAAAAAAAAGAAAGAAAACAAAACAAAAGAAAAAAAACTCGAGTCTTATCTCAACCTTCATGAAGCACTGTGGAGGGTTTAATACATTTTCTTAGTTTAAAAGTTTCTAGACAATTTTGCTGTATAATAATCATCTCTATCTCGTAAACGAATCAATGGATTTTCATCATTCCGACTATTTTGAGGTTGACTAACACGAAAATCAGAATGTATTTTCCCCTAAATTTTTTTTCCGGCTCTTACTTTTTCATTTTCACAATTTTGTATCAGCATACCACAAAACGGCAGGAAAATTATAATATAAAAAAAAAACCATTGATAAGTTCACGAGATAGGGCCGGAAAAGCGAATGAAAATTTATATCTGAGAAAAAGGCTTGATAGAATTTCTTCGAAAACTTTAGCCTCAAAATTCAAGCGCATAAAACTTAATTTTAAGATGAGATGTAAGTGAAAGTGTGGTGTGTCTACCACACATTTTTCTCTAAACCAGTTGATATATTATAAGATGGTTTTTGATCACAAATATTTATGAAAAATGGAGGAAAATGTGTTAAGGTATGTAGAATTAGTACAACTAGACATTTCGAATAGGTATTTATTTTCAAATAACATAAAATATTAATTATTTAGTTAGTATTAGTATCTAATATTAGTATCCAGCCAAACGGCAACTTGCAAAGCTGCCAAGCTTTCAATATTTCTAGCACATTGCTTACAATTTTTTTTTAAAATATATTTATTGATATTAACAACTATATTATAATGAATACATTAAGTAAATATGATTTTATCGTAAATAATGGCTTAACATACACGAATAGAAACTACCCCTGGGCAGCGCTCCAAAAAATATCAGGTCATCTTGCATACTCTTCGGAGGATTATCAGGAATTGAAGAGGAGGTTTAGAAACTGGTTAAAGTTAGAATGTAGTTTTTCACGCAACAAATAGTAAGTAACTGGTTCGGGCCAAGTCAGCAACATATGGAACATTAATGTCTTTATGGATGAGTTTATCCGTAATAAAGTAAGGAATGTTGAAGCTTTCCCGAAGGATTTTGGATTGTTAGAATTGGATACGAGAAGAATTTGATGGGTTAGAAACCTCCAAAAACTGAACTCCGTAAGACCACATTGGTCTTATGATAGTCATGTAAATGAGCCTTTTGTAGTTAAGTGGAAGGTGTTTCAACGTTTGTCGAGTATGTGTTGCATTAACCGAAAATGACAAGCAGATCGTTTTAGCCTTGTATGAGGATCCATGTTAGACGTTTGTTAAGAGTCCAAGATATCAGATCTGTTGAAACAGAGACTATTTGAGAGTTATTACAGGATTCTTTAGGTCTCAGATGTGGGCTTGAAGAGTATGGAGGATTTTTTTTTATTTTATCTAGAAACATATTTTTGCACGTTTCTACTTCAGTACCAAAGTTAATATCCAGAAATGGTTAATTGTTTTGAATTTACAAAGTGAAAACTACTTTTAAGTAGGAAATTTAGAAAATCGGCAGTTAGCCATGTCATAACTTATGATATAATCAACTTGATATTAAAGTCTGCTCAATTTTACATCAATATATAGCTAGTTTAATTAAAATTATTAGAGACACTTTTGAAAAACATATACAAACTGCATGGTATAAAATGGCTCTTCTGGTTCACTGATTCCGTAGCAAAGGTTGCTCTGACATACGCTTCTAAAATATGAAATCTCAATTTTATAACTTTTACTAGCTAACCCGATACACGATGTCCTGCCATAATAAAAAAAGGGATATATATATAAATATAGATGAATAGATATGGATATAGATATAGATATAGATATAGATAGATAAAGAGATTATTATTACCTTAGACAATTTTTTTAAAAAATGTAATGACCTTATTTTAGTTTTCTACTATTGTAATAGTTTTCTTACTTAACCTTCTCCTGACTGTTATAAACACAACAAAAAAAGTATTAGCGAAATCGTTTAAGCCGTTGATGACCAAGGGAAAAAGGGATTCATTTATATATATATATATATATATATATATATATATATATATATATATATATATATATATATATATATATATATATTGAGAGAGAGATAGAGAGAAAGAGTGAAAGAGGTTCAGATTAGCCTTATGACGAACCGTTTGTAGTTAAGAGGTAGGTTTGAACGCTTGTCTAAGTGTTGTAGTAGCCGGAAACAGAAGTAGCTTTTAAAGCCGCTGATTTAAATTCAAGTTATCTCATTAAGGTTAGTTTTTTACGCAAAGAATGGGCGCGCAGACATCGTTCCCTTTATCGTCTGGACATCCACAGTGATTGCATGGGTCTGATTTGGCATTTCTACAATCTGAAAAAAAAAAATACTTCTGGTTATTTCATTGAATACAAAACAATACATGATTATATCAATTTAAATATGGTTTGCTATATTGAGAACAGAAACAAAAGAACTAAAGTGTAAATCAAAGTCTATGTCGAAATTTTTTTTAAGAGAATCTCCAAGCTAACGTATATTAAATAATAAATCAAATTATTGCACAATGGTTTATTATTTCCAAACACTAATATATTTTTATTGAAATTTACAACTGTATATTATAATACAACCAGTAAATATGCATCTGAAAGATAGTGTACTTGAAAAACATGAAGAGAAACTGCCCATTGGCAACACTCTAGTAGTCAATCTAAACAAGAAGATCTCGAGACCATCTTCTCTTCCAAAGCCTCGGTGGATTATCAGGAATTGAAGAGGAAGCCAGGATTGAAACTAGTGGATTAGAATGGAAATGGAGTTTTTGATGGAAGGAATGATACCTGGTACGGGCCAAATCAGCAACATATGGAACATGGATGTCTTTATGAATGATTTTATTCCTGACAAAGGTAAGAGCGTCTGTCTAGTAAGTGTTGGAGTAATCAGATACGTCGTGCAGTTTCTTGTTTTTTCAGTCTTGTATGCGGATTCCATGTTAGACGTTTGTCAAGCAGGGATATCATAGGTTTTCGACGAAGGTTAAAGGTAATTCGTTTGGATTAATTGGAATTGATTTTAATTCTCCAATTCTAACACTATATCTCAAGGTCTATTGTGGGATTGGAAAGTTTGAGAGGAAATACTGGGAGGAATACACGCAAGTTTTATCGGCATAGATAGAAAAGAATGTGTTAGGATGGGTTGGGATATGAGCTGCATAGACTAAGTAAAGGATGGATCGTCGAACACTGCCTTGAGGAACACCAACAGCAAATAATAATATCAGGGCATAACAAATTATATAATTTTTTAAATAATTAACTTATATTTATAGCGTTAAATTAATTAATGCAGCTATCAATTTATATTCAAGAAAAATGGCCAATCACTTCTGCTATGTTCTATTAGGTTAAATCAGACACATTTTTTCTTATTATAATTATCAAGGTAGGAAAATGATAAATCCATCAATTTTCTGAATCATGGAATGTGATTTCATTGAAATGAGAGTTTCTGAAAATATTGAAACCACGTTTATGAGGCTTCAAGAAAAAATGCTATGAAAAAAAACCGGTGCGGGCAACACACGACTTTCAGTAACAAAAGTTGTTAAAAACAATTCAAGGATTATATAATAAAGTTTTTCTTGAAAAATTGTATAAACTGATTTTTTTTTTTTTTTTTTTTTTTTTTTTGAAATGCATAATAGTGTAGCAGAAAGAACAGACGCACAAATCCAAATAGATTACTACAATTTGCGTCTGAGCACTATTTCGTGCATCTCAACCACAAGCGGCAGGAGTTAAACAAAATCAATAACGACATTTGAAACAAAGAAAAACCCGCCAGTTCATATTTAACACATATGAAATACATTGTATTGAGAAAATGAATTGATATTTTTACTTTCACTTGACTATATATGAAATGCATAATAAGGGAAAGTATTGCGATTGTAAAAGTTTTCGAATTCTAGTTTTCAACGAAAAGTTTTAGGGTCCCCTGAGTCTAAATAACCAAGTCCCGCAAAAAGGTCTGTGTGTCTATTGTCCGTGTGTGTGTGTGTGGTGACTCCCGGGCGAAAACGAAAAGTCCTATGAAACTGAAATTTCATATTTAAGACACATATAGGCACGAGATGTTACAGAATCTTTTTCATCAAAAATCAGCTGACCGGAAGATCTACCATGCATTTTGCACCTTTTTTCGATTTTTTCGAAAACTGTTCTGACGATTTGATTAAACTCGCCAAATCGGTGTAAAATATAATAGGCTTTAATATCATGTAGGTTTCATTCTGATTACAATGGTCTGGCAGGGCTTGAATGCCGATATTTTAAATTTTCTTCTTCTAAAGTACCTTTAATTTTATAGCTTCAATAAAAATAACTAAATTATCTTGTTAGCATTGATAATTAAGAGATAAATGTGCAAGTTGAGCGAATGTGATAAACAACTAAAGGAGAAAACTAAAAAAAATATTTGTTTAATACAATTTTTTGTTCTCGAACATAAGAACAGTAATATACCGTTAGAAAGCTCAAAATCTTTGAAAAAATATTATCTTATACACAAGCTTGTAAAAGTTAATATAAAGTGATAAAAAGCCGATAAAGCTAAATGATTGTTTTAAATAATAATATAATGGAGTTTTTAATAAAACACAAGTTTCCACATTAATTCAATTTAACTAATTCTTTAATAGTTTCACTCATTTTTATCCCTAATGTATTTGAAAATTCTTTAATCGAATTTAAAAACGGAGTTAAGTGAAAGTCGGGAGTTGCCCGCAACAGATTTTTTTTTGTTATACGGAGTTCCATATATCTTTGCGACATAGGTCCCATCCTCACACACTTACAATAAATTCGTTTTTTTTTTTTTTTAACAACCAAAATATTTATTAGAATTAATTTATATGGCAAAAGAACGTTTGTAAGGTAATAGTAATAGTAACAACATACTCGTACAATTTACATGTGCATTAATCACTTACGGTTAATTAATTAATGTATTTATTATTAACTAATTATTAATAAATATAAATAAATTAATTAATTAATAAAATATATTAATTTATTATTTATTTATTAATTAATAAATACTATTCGTCACTTTAGATTACCGATTTTTAAGATTTTTTTTATATTAGATGGCGTTCTTTCGAATCTTTTTAGCATTCCAACGGTATATTATACTTTTATATTACTATTGTTAAGTACAAAAAAAAAATTACCAAAAAAAAAATATGTTTGCACATATTTCCTTTAGTTGGTCATCAAAGTTCAAATTTTATATTTATCTGTTGTTTGTAAATATTTATATGATGATGGATAGTTTTTTCTAATTTACAAAATTAAAGATACTTTTGAGGATGAAAATTAAAAAATAAAAGGTATTTAAGCCATGTCAGGCTATTTCCATCAGATTGAAACATAAATGATATAAAAATCCATTTCATTTTACTTGTTATAGCGAATTTAATCAAAATCAGCATGATATAATGTGGCTCTCCTAGTTCGGAGATTTTAATGAAAAGGTTGCTGTAACTCCCAGATATACTCATTTCTAAAATATGAAATCTCAGTCTTATACAACACACAGACAGACACACACACTCGGGGACACACGCAGCTCTTTTTTCTAGACTTGGTTATTTGGACTAAAGTGATCCATAAACGTGTATTTCTATTTAAAACTGGAAATCGAAAATTTACACGATTGCAATACTTTCCCTAACTATATATTTCATTTATAGGTAAGTGAAAGTAATATTTTAATAAGTATTGTAAGACATTTATTAATAAAGTAATAATTATTGTTAGCTTACAGTATTTATGAAGCGTTAATATTTAAAAAGCGGATGCTATATAAATGCGTAATAGCCGCAACGGATATCCGTTAGTTAATGAATCACACACAGTGAAGATATTTAGATATTACTTTTATTATGAGAACATAATACTTATTCTGAATACAATATACTATGCTGAGGAATTTGGGTGACTAAAAGTGCGCATTCCGAGGTCTCCTTCTATGATTGTGACACAAGTAATGTTCTAGAGTGATAAGTCTTGAGGATCCGAGGGTATATATAGCAAGGGATTGTAGGGGAGCTGATGATAAGGCATGGGCACCACAAAGCAAGTGCTTGCAGGTGGTGGGTACTGTGTCCTAAGTACAGGTATGTGTCGGTACTTGGTCTGTCCTTTCTAGATAGCTGGTTTAGGGTTACCCATGGTAGTATAAAGGCGGCGATACACGGTGAGAAATACCGTATGTAACTATGTTTGCACATATTTCCTTTAGTTGGTCATCAAAGTTCAAATATTATATTTATCTGTTGTTTGTAAATGTTTATATGATGATGGATAGTTTTTCCTAACTTATCATTAATCATTTGTTATATTATTTTGGTCAAACTTTAACTAAAAATAGTTTATTTATATTCATATATATTTAATTGTGTTCCTTGATTCCAAAACTATTATTTAATAATATGTATATTTTCACTCTTTGGATATTACATTTTAATTCTATAGTTATTTATTAGAAATTATATTATATATATAGTTTTGTATTATAGTTTGAGATTCATAATATTTTTTTCGCGTTAAAATTCGAAATAGAAATAGAAAAAAATGAAAGTGATTTTACAAAGCAATGTTTCTGCATGCATGTTCCCGTCACTTGTCACTTGAGATGTTGACGTTTGTAGTTGGTTAGCAAGTAAATTTGTATAAAAATGTTGAAAACATTTTAAGACATTACTCTTATTATTATTAAAACAAGATGACACCAATTGAACATTTATCTTTACATAAGAACTTGTTAACCTAAACAGAGCTAACCAACCTTTTCAACAACTTTCCTGAACAATCAGCTGTTCACACATCTGCCATTTTTCCGAGCACTGTTGCGTACTCTCACCTTATACACGCGCACATTTTTACTCTCACGCATTTTTCACCACCCCCTACTCTCGCGAGAGTACTTTCACCTCACCTACACATACCCTATTTCTCACCGTGTATCGCCGCCTTTAGTTATAGACAAAGTAAGTTATTAAATATTACTATGTATTATGTACTAGCTGTGACCCGCAGCTTTGCTCCCGAATATTGCATTTCGTATTAATTTATGTGCGTTTATGGTAAGAGTGGCTATAATAAATATCAACTATCAGCTACTCTTTGTTATCATTTAAAGTCCGATCAAGATTTTTCCTGTCAAATTTACAATAGCAAACCAGTAGAAGTAGTTATGCCTATAATCACTTAATATGTAAAAATAATAGTCACAAACCAACACCTAAATGTGAATTAATGATATTCGTCGGTGAAACCTTACACCTGAATCACTCGAGTTTTTTTAATTTAGAAATAATGTTCTATTATGCTCTTTAAATTAATAGTTTTTTAGCCAATTGCAATAATTTAAAAAAAAATAACAATTAAATATATTTTCTAAGGAACCTATACACGAAACAGATATGAAACGCAATATACTAAAATGGGTCGGTCACCTGTATGTAGTGGTCAGCCTGGTGCCATTAAGATTTTTTAATGGGAGTAAAAAAACTCTTGGTAATGCCAGGGGGACGTAAAATGGTGGTCCCAAGCCTTTGCTATGTTATGAACTCGTTAAACATATCTACACTGACTAAACATGGATAGGCAAAACTTATTCATCATACGATTAGCCTGTGACGTTAAACGAATAAATAACAATAGCAATATGCCTACATATATTTGTTGTTTGTTTGTTTAACGTCACTTTTATGAAACTATGGCCAATCGGACGATGCTACAGTGAGAGTCCTAAATTTTGCCTATCCAGGTTTTATTAGGATAGGGATCTTTAACGAGTACCTGACATCGCACAGGCTCGGGACCACCTTTTAACGTCCCCTCCGAAGGACGGCGTAACTAAGGATTTTTTACTCCCATTAAAAAATCCTAGGACCACCTGCGGGTTTGAACCCGTGACCTTTGGCATGGAAGGCTGTTACGCTAGCCACCCAGCTACAAGTGATCCCCATACATATATTTCTTATAAAATCTTTATGCCTTTGCTAATACATATCAGATTAAGACGATTTTACGTTCAGATTTATAGAATTTTGATGTTTCAAATGAGTATTTATAATTTTTTAGGAGACTTTTAGTTTTTGTGTTATTCAAAAACCAATTTTGTAGGGCTTCTTTCAACCACTTGTAGGGCGAAGATTTTCAGATCCATCCTTTTTTTATTTTTATTTTAATTTTATCACCCAGATTTAAACCTTTCTTCTGTGACCTATTCTAAAGCGACTTCGTCTGTGTCAATTTCTGTAATTATGATCGCTATTAAGAAGTTTTTAAAATAATGTATTTTAAAGTACTTCCGCGTAAATGACATTTTTAGTTTTATTTTCTTGTGGCAAAAGAACATACTGATTTTCTCCGCAACCCGATCTTGAAATAAATCGATTCCTACGTGTTTAAATGTTTACACCTGTTATTTATTAATTGAAACGGGAAATTGAATTATTTTAAAATTAAAAAGTAAATCATTTGGAATCATTGGGATGCGAGTTTTTTTCCCCTAATTTTCCACTGATTCTATATCCTATAGCCTTGATAAATGGACTATCCAACACAAAAATAATTTTTCAATTCCAGTTTGTATAGTTTCTGAGATTAGCGCGTTCAAACAAACTCTTCACCTTTATAATATTAGTACAGATAAGTCAATCCCATTCTATAACTGTGGCATTGGCGTCATTTAAAGAATTCGGTAAGTAACCCGTCGTCACGTCCAATAAAGTTTAAGTGATAAGTTCAAACTGGACGTTAGCTTATTCTATTCAATGGTGCAGGAGGGAAAAAAATATTGATGACCTTCCATAAAGGATAAAATTCTATTATTTTAAAGGAAAACATGATTAAAATAAAAACAACACGTATTCACGAAATTTCCTGCTTTCCTTATCTTGTACTAAGAAGAGATAATATTAAAGCTTGTCGTAAAGTAATTTGCACAGCTCAATTAGTGGTATTTCTTATCTATTCCTGGGATAAGGTCTGAAAGAGGTTTTTTTAAACATAAGTGACACCTCATTCAAATTTCATCCGTGCAAAGCAGGGGTGGGTTAACTACTTTAATTAATTCTTTATTAGTTTCACTCATTTTTATCTCTGTCTTTAAAAATTGAGACGTTGATTTCCAAAAGGTACTAAAGGACATTTTTTACGATATTGATTTGTTTACATATTTTTATTCTCATCATTTAGATTTTTTTAAATATTCTATTTGATCTTATCTAATGATCTCGTAAGTCCTTAATAAACGCGATTTAGAAATGCGGTCATTTTCTAAAAGTACTAATTACGCATTTATTTTCGTTCTAAATCATTCTAAAAAAAAATCATTTCATAAGTTTAATATGATGTTATAATTATAGTAAAAAAATAATTCTAAATTTTAATGCAAAAAGACCCAAATTAGCTGGTTTAATAATATAATAATTAGTGATTTTCGAGCCTCCTGTAAAATTTCCTAATTTGATTCTTTTCGCATTAAAATCCAGAATTATTTTTTTAGTATATTAATAACATCATATTAAAGATATGAAATGAGATGTTTTGGTATAATTTGGAACGAAATTAAATGTGTAATTATTTCCTTTAGAAAATAATTATATTTCTAAATTGAGTTTATAAAGGGCTTGGGTGTTCATAAGATAAAATCAATTAGGAGATTTAGATATAACTAATTGATGAGAATACAAATGTGTAAGAAAATCAATTTTGTAAAAAATGTCCTTTAGTACTTCAACGTCTCAATTCTTGAATCCATTTTAACAATGGAGGTAAGTGAAAGTCGTGTGTTTCCGGGACTAGATTTTAACTTGTAAAGGGTATAGCATGTTATATAAGCATATTGTGTATTGGGTATATTGTGAGGGTATAAAGGGTTAGGATCGTAAATCTGCCCCTCAGTCTTTTTTTACTCAAATTTGGGGAATCAATTTGGTGTCGAATAAAAATAATTCACCCCACTTTTTAGCTTTTTAATTCAAATGATCATCGAGATTTTTCAAAAAAACTCTTTTTTCGATTTTAATTGTTTTTTTTTATTAGTAAAATTTTAAATTAATTAATGATGAATTTTTTCTCTAATTCTTAGGTGTCAAGGCATGAGAAAATTATATGGTCATGATTCTTAAACGAAAAGCCAATTTTTAGCGGAAGAAATAAAACAAAAATATGTATTTTTTTAACCTTTTTGAAAAGTGTCAATCACCGATTTTTTCAGAAAATGTCTTTTATACTCCTCTATACACAGAATTTTTTTGAACTGGTGGAACAATATGACAAAAAATAAAAACTTATTTTTTTCTGAAATTTCGCATTCAACTTATATTTCTTATTATTATTGAACAACGTGTAAACAATTATTTCTGCCTAAAAATTCAGAATTACATTACTTATAAAATATTTTCAATCATTTTTCTACAAAATGATTGGATTAACTCTGTAACGTCGTCTATTTAGCTACTATCAATTATTTCTAATAAGGTTTCGCTTGTTCAAGAAATCCTCTATGGATTTCTCCACGAAGGATGTATTTCCGGTAAACAAAAATAGTTGTCTACACATTTTTCGTTAACCAAAAAACTATAAGTTTCTTAAAACACAAGATTTCGGGAAACAAAAAGTTTTTATTTTTTTTAATATTGTTCCACCACTTTGAAAAATTCGAAAAAATTCTACAGTACATAGGAGCATAAAAGACACTTTCTGAAAAAAATCGGTGATTGACACCTTTCAAAAAAGCATTTTAACTAATTTTGAAATACTACAAAAAAATAAAATAAAAAACGGTTTTAAGAAACGTATAGTTCCACCACTTTGAAAAATTCGAAAAAAGTTCACAGTACAGAGGAGCATAAAAGACACTTTTTAAAAAAATTCGGTGATTACCACCTTTCAAAAAAGCATTATAACTAATTTGGAAATACCACAAAAATTCTAAAAAACGGTTTTAAGAAACGTATAGTTCCACCACTTTGAATAATTCGAAAAAATTCTACAGTACAGAGGAGCATAAAAGACACTTTCTGAAATAATTCGGTGATTGACACCTTTCAAAAAAGCTTTATAACTAATTTTGAAATACCGAAAAAAATTCTAAAAAACTGTTTTAAGAAACGTATAGTTCCACCACTTTGAAAAATTCGAAAAAAATCTACAGTACAGAGGAGTATAAAAGACACTTTTTGAAAAAATAAAAAAGTGCTAGCCTGGCACGCGTTATGAAAAACACAGCTTTAATCCAATCATTTTGTAGAAAAATGATTGAAAATAAATTTTATAAGTAATGTAATTCTGAATTTTTGGTGAGAAATAATTGTTTACACATTGTTCAATAATAATAAGAAATATAAGTTGAATGCGAGAAATCAGAAAAAAAATAAGTTTTAACCACTTCAAAAAAATCGAAAAAATTCCTGTGCAAAGAGGAGTATAAAAGACATTTTCTGAAAAAAAAAAATTCGGTGATTGACACTACTCAAAAACGTTAAAAAATACATATTTTTGTTTTATTTCTTCCGCTAAAAATTGGCTTTTCGTTTAAAAATCATGAACATATAATTTTTTTCATGCCCTAGAATAGAGAAAAAAATCATCATTAATTAATTTCAAATTTTACAAAAAAAAAAAAAAAATCGAAAAAAGAGTTTTTTTTTTTAAATCTCGAAAACCATTTGAATTAAAAAGCTAAAAAATGAGGTGAATTATTTTTATTCGACACCAAATTGATCTCCCAAATATAACTTTGGCACTGGCCGACATGTTTACTTAAAAGGGAAGTTAATTAGTCACAAATAGAAAGCCACAATACAGTTTATTTCGAATATTACATATGAGGTTAATTTGTTAACATAAAGAAGCGTTAGTACAATTTGTATGACACTGAATGTTAATCCATAAATTTAGTACTCTAAAATTGTTGCCAGATATTCCTCCAAACAGAGGTGTATCGCACAAAGAATTTTAGATTAATTGGTTTTCCCATCTGTTCTGCATCGAATGCGCATGCAAACGTCATTTCCATCCTTGTCTGGACATCCACAATGACTGCATGGTTTCTTCTCGGCATTAGTGCAATCTAAAAAGGGAACACAACTTTTAATTTTCTTTAACAATATCCGAAAATAAAATATAGGAAAATTCGTGGAAGGGATCAGAATCAAATAATAATAGGTCATATCTCAAAAGGGAATCACATCACATCTTTATAGGAACGGAAAAGCATTCGTGTCGTTGGATAGGGAAGGCGAATACTTTGAGGTTGAACGAGGAGTGAAACAAGGGTGCCCTCTATCTCCGATTCTATTTAATTGTGTTTTAAATAAACTATTTAGAGAATTAAATTGGGAAAGCCTGGGAATATCAATGGGAAAATGCTCAGCTTAAGATTTGCGGACGATATATGTCTAATATCTCCGGACATAAACGGCCTAAGGCGGATGATAGAGGAAATAGTAGGCATTAGCAAAAAATATGGACTTAATATAAATACAGCAAAAACTAAAATTATGACAAACTCAATAAAAATACCAGTTTATGCTAACAATAGTGAGATAGAATATGTAGAGGAGTACATTTACTTAGGGCATATGATATCATTTAGAGAAAATATGAATAAGGAAATAGAAAGAAGAGTTAAGCTCGGGTGGTGCAAATATTGGTCTCTCCAAAAGATCTTCAAAAGCAATCAATCACTAGATCTTAAAACCAAAGTTCTTACCACATGTGTATATCCCACGGTTCACTACGGGGCTCAAACCTGGGCGCTTACAAGAAAACTCGACCGGAGGCTGAATACCATGCAAATGCAGCTTCTAAGAAGTGTAATGTTTATTGAGAAAAGGAGAGAATAAAAAACAAAAATATTCTTCAGAAAGTGAACATTAAAAGTCTAAGGGTTGAGGCACATCGATTAAAATGGAGCTGTGCTGGGCACTTGGCCAGGCTGAAAGATGAAAGATGGACCAGAGCTTGCACGGAGTGGATCCCGAGAGAGGACAGCAGACAGAGGGGGCGACCACATCGCAGGTGGAGGGACGAATTGACGCAGACTGTTGGCGAAAACTGGTGGCTGGTTGCAAAGGACAAATCCTGGTGGATAAACGTTTTAAAAAATATTTAATTTGTGTTTGATTTTGGTGTATTTTTCAAGGATTCTGTTTTGTTTTTTTAGAGTTTTGTATTTTATAATTATTTGTATTTTTCTTTATTTGGATTATTTGCTTTTTTTCAATATTTTATTATTTCTAACTATAGCCAACTTCTATAAATCCTCCTATGAGAGGCTTTGTCAATATATCCAATAAAGCTATTATTATTATTATTATCTCAAAAGGGACTGAGTGAAAATTTATGAAACTAATAGGGATTACTTGAGGATCAATCCATTTGAAATCGTCCAATTTTTATTAATTTTAATGATTTTTAAACGGTTATTCTCTATCCTTTCATGAATAAAAAACCGAGGCTAAATTTTTACTTTCACTTACTAGATGTGTTGCCCGCACCAGATTTTTTTTCTGGTAAATGCTTTTAGATGAGGAAGATGGTTGGGGGTGCGGTCATCAGAAAGAAACAAACATTAAAAAGTAGTACTTATTTTAATTGTGTTGCCAAATCACCAATTTAGGTGGACAAAAGTCAAGTCAAAAGTTTGGAATTTTCCAGTGCTTCACCTTTTTATTGTTATTTGACAAGACCATTAATACTAATATTTCCCGCCATACCGTGATTACAAATAAATAGTAAATGAGTGAATCATTCCTGTTCACACTTATGTCTAATAACCGACAGTGGAGTTATCTTTATTCGATGGTCATTTATTCTGTTTAAGGTGTATTTAGAACAAAGTCTTTTTGCTTTTATTTAGCAATGGGCATTGCTAAGACAGGTAAGACATTATATTTCCAAACTCGTTATTGAATATAAATTACAATCTCACCTGTAGAGTTGATTTAGCAATTTGTAAATGTACGCCCTTATTCAATAACGAAAAACTATATAACCCCCAAGTTACCCCATTTTGTTTGTAGGATTTGTTTTACCAATCCTTCGTCTTTAGATATGACAAAGAATTTTTGCGATTTTTTGCGTTTTAGATGATACATCATTTTTTTCAGACACAGCAATACGAATCAAAAATTTTACAATCTATAATTTCAACAATTTCCTAAACCGTATAAAACACATCTATTAGCAGATTTTAGCCACTCCGAGTCATAATTAGATTTTTTTAATTGTTTTTCCCGTATTCTGGGACTTCAAACGTAAAATATAGGGGAGTTTTAGATTTTAGCAAAAAATTTGATGTTTGACCCCGGTACGCTCGCCAAGCGTGTCAAAAAATTGACTAGTTTTTGTAATTAAAACAAAAAAATTTCCGTAATCTGGGACCCCAAAGGTTAAATATAGACAAGTTTCAGGATTTTATCCATCTACATCGGTCATATGCCCACTGTGCGTCGTTTCGGCCTACATTGTGGACCTTCATCAGGGCTAAAAAAAACAAGATAACAACCAATGTAATTATAAACTTAACTAGCTGTTGCCCACAAATCCGTCTGCGTCAATTTCTGTTATTATGATCGCTTTTAAGAAGTTTAAAAAAAAAATATTTTAAGGTACTTCTTGAATGAAATTTTTAGTTTTATTTTCTTGTGGCAGAAGAACATACTGATATTCTCAACGCTCTTCTTGACGTAAATCGAACCGTACGTGTTTAAATGTTTGCCCCTGTGATATATTAATTGTTACGGCAAATGATAAATTAACGGGAAATTGAATTATTTTCAAATCAAAAAGTAAATCATTTGGAATCATTGGGATGCGAGGTTAATTTCATCCGTTTTATCCACATTTTCCACTGATTCTTCGCTCCTATTGGTCGCAGCGTGATGTTATATAGCCTATAAATGGACTATTCAACACAAAAATAATTTTTCAATTCGAACCAGTCGTTTCTGAGATTAACGCGTTCAAACAAACAAACTCTTCAGCTTTATAATATTAGTATAGATAATACGCTAGGTATATAATAATAATATGGTGACTGTAATATTAATATACTTTTATCTATCTTAAAAAATAACTGTGTTAAGGGCGTATTTATGGGTAAAAATTGAATTTGTTTCTTTTCTTTTTTTATAATTATTCCTGGTTCCTTGGTTGAAAAACATTTTTTCTCAACCTCCTAAAATAACTGAGCTATTAAATTAAATCACATTTAATCTGCCACCATTAAAAAAAAAAAACACACAGCTGATATCAAGGTCTAGGTGTTAAGATCATCGTTGGATTCCCAAATGTTTTTGTGTAACAATTTTTAAAAAATCAGTCCAGTTGTTTCGGAGGAAAGGCGCGTACGGGAGACGGCGGACAAATGGATTATTTATTTATTTTATTTTATATATATATTTTTTTTTTATTTTTTTTTTTATTCGATTACAAAGTTCAATATTGCGAATAATAATAAACCAAAAAAAAACTTTTCTAGAACAGATTAATATTTGGAAAGATACAGCAAAAAAAAAAAAAGTTGACATTTGTATTCGTGGACACTAGATATTTAAGCTAGCATTTATTAATTTATTTTATGTTCTTAAAACTTGATGAAAACATTCACACCATGAATTTTTTTTTAGGACTACAAGATGTGGTATAAAGAAAAAAAAAAAGATCATCAAGAATTTTCTTTAACAAATTTCTAGGTTAATTTTACTGTTACTGTCACTATTTACAACAAGATGTGTTAAACATAATATACTTTTTTATTATTTAATAGTTATATTTTTATACCTCGTGGTGGACAATTTGAGTGTCCGGGACTGGGCATCATGGGTCCATGTGCTGTAAAAAAACAAAAAACATTTTATTAATATTAGTTAGAAATATAACAGAATGAAACTGAAATTTCCCATTTCATCTTACCTTCATATCCTCTTGGAGGCACAGCAAATACTCCTAAAAAATAAAAAGGTTTTTTAACAAGTAATAAATAAAATGTAAAAAAGTTCTCTCTGGAATTAAAATGTATAGGTCTATCTATAATGTACTACTTTTTCCAGTTGAGAGCAAATAGGTTCATCTGGTCGAATATTGGACCCATTTCAGAAATAAATCGATTACTTAAATTAATAATTAAAATCAACAAAATATTATTCAAAATAAACAAAGTCGAGAGAAAATAAGCGTTCCAAGCATGACTTTTTACTTTCACTTACCTATATATGAAATATATAGTGAGGAAAAGTATTGCGATCGTGAAAATTTTCTAATTCTAGTTTTCAACGGAAATACACGTTTTAGGGTCTCCTGAGTCCAAATAACCAAGTCCCGAAGAAAGGTCTGTGTATATATGGTATGTATAAGGCAATAACGAAAAGTCCTATGAAACTGAAATTTCATATTTAAGACAACGATACGTCCGAAATGTTACAGCAACTTTGTCAACAAAATCGGCAAGTCAGAAGAGCAACTTTATACTATGCATTTTGCATTTTTTTACGATTTTTTCAAAAATGGCCTTGACGATTTTAATTTAACTCGCTATATTGATGTAAAATTTAATATCATTTAGGTTTGATTCTAATTGAAATAGTCTGACAGAGCTTAAATGCCGATATTTTTAAATTTTCTTCCTCTGAAGTACCTTTAATTTTGTACATTCTAAAAGACTAATCATACATCTTGACATTGATAAAGGACGGCTAAATATACAATTTTGACGAATTTGATAACCAACTAAAAGACAAAGGAGCAAAATTTGTTTATGAAATTTTTGGTGTGTTGATAATAGAACAGTAATATAGACATATAATATAGCGTTGAGGAGAGAAAAATTTAGAAAAAATATTGTCCGATAGACAAAGTTGTAAAATGTAATATAACGTGACGGATAGGGAATAAACTTATTACTATTCCGAATTTAATATAGTTATATTATTTAATCCAAATTATATGTTTCCAACGAAAATTAATACACGTTTTATTAAAATAAACTTAAAATATTTTTTAAAAATAGAAATATGTTTTATAATTTTTAAATTGATTTTAACAGACGAGGTAAGTGAAAGTCGTGTGTTGCCCGCACCAGATTTTTTTATTTAAACCAATATTTTATATAAGAAATATATTCTCCATTAAATTTCTGACATAGGAAACTATTGGAAAATTTCAAGATCCGAGCCCAAAAACTTATAAAATGTAGGCAAAAACTGATTTTTACTTTCACTTACTTATATATGGAATATATAGTAAGGTAATAATAATAAAATTTAAGACGCAGTTTCCTAGATAATGATTCTCCAATATGGTCTGCAATAAAAGCGTTAGACATTGGATACACGGCTCTAAACCTCAATTCAGAAGAGCATAAAGAGGGACCTACCGAAGAAACTCTGATTGATAATTGGAAAAATAAGTCACTACATGGTCGATTTCACAACTCAATGTCCCAATCAGGAGTAAATTGGGAAGCTTCTACCTTCTGGCTTAAAAAAAGGTCACTTGTTTCCCGAAACGGAAGGATTTATTTTGGCCATACAAGATCAAGTGATTTCAACCAATGCGTATAGGAAATACATTTGTGGAGAGAATGTAAGTGAACGATGTCGTCTTTGTAAAACGGCTATAGAGTCTATCCAACATGTATCGTCTGGGTGTCAGGCATTGGCAGGGAGAGAATACCTTATGAGGCATAATAACTTGGCAAAAATTATTCACCAATCGCTGGCATTATCATACCAAATGATAGCAGACGAGGTTCCTTATTACCGATACGAACCAAAACAGGTACTCTCAGGTGGAAAAAAAACAATATACTGGGATCGTTCCATTATTACCGATCACATGATATTAAACAACAAGCCGGACATAGTGGTTATGGATCAAAATGTAAAATGCGGCTATGTCATTGATATTGCTGTCCCGAATGATGACAATATCGACAAAACTATTGCTGAGAAAATACGAAAATATCAGGAGCTGTGCCAGGAACTACGTCAAAGTATATCCGATAATTATCTCATGCAACGGTCTCATTCCAGATGACACCATTTCAGCAACTAAAAACTTAAAACTGCCCGAAAAAGTTCTGGAAGAAGGACAGGAAGCAGCTCTCCTCGGTACAGCCAGTATCATCAGAAAATTTTTAAATATAGTGTAGTATTTTTTGCCTAGCCCTTGACTTTGGTCCGGGTAGGTAAATAGTCTGGTAAAACCAAGAAAATGTGCAATAAAAATAATAATAATAATAGGCTTACCGAACCCGAAGGTTCGATGCCGATACCACCAAACTTCGCCTTCACAGACTCGTCCAATGTTCACCGGTCAAGCCCAAGCCCCCGAGATCAGCCTTAATGCAATCCTACCATCGACGCTTTGGCCTACCTTTCGGACGCCTACCAGTCGGTTCAGCGAATACCAACTTTCTCGGAATCCGTTCCTCACTAAGCCCAACAACTTTACGCGCCCATTTGAGTCTCCGCGATGCTATCAACTCAATTATATTCACAGGGTACAAACTCCGCAATTCCGCGTTGTGCAACCTTCTAAACTCCCCAGTGGCCTCATCTCTCTTCGGACCAAATTATAGTAAGGTAAAACAGGTAAATATATAAGTTGAACGAATTCGTATCCATATCCAACTTAAGGTAAAAAGAGCAAAAAATTGTTTATACAATAATTAATAACATAGACGTACGTGTTTAATATACTGTTGGAAAGCGAAAGATTTTAGAAAAGTTAATATGCAATAACATTAGTCGGGCAATTTAATAGAAAGATGTTATAAGCGCAAAAAAGTTATTTGTATTTTTGTGGATAAGGGAGGTTATCTTGATTCATCATGATCGCACAGGTTATATACTTCCATACAGAAGTCAAGATTTTAGAAAAACATATTATGTACCAAATCGTACGTAAGTTGCTAAGTACGTTAGCAAGACTTTCACTTACCTCCGTTTTTAGAATCGATTAAAGAATTTTTAAATATAGTAAGAGATAAAAAGGAGTGAAACCATTAAAGAATTAGTTAAATGTAATTTCTATAGAAACATGTATTTTATTGAAAATTCTATTATATTATTATCTAAAATAATCACTTAGTTTTATCGGCTTTTCATCATTATCTAATAACTTTTAAAAGCTTGTGTATGAGATAATATTTTTTCTGAAATCTTTAGCTTTCCAACGGTATACATGTATATTACTTTGTTCTTAAGTTAAAAAAAAATTGCATTAAAAAATATTTTTTTCAGTTTTTTCCTTTAATTGGGTATCGAATTTATTCAATTTATATATTTACCTGTTTTTCCTCAGTGGTAACAAAATAATATAGTTATTTTTATGGAATCAACAAAATTAAAGGTGCTTTAGAAGAAGAAAATTTAAAATATCGGCATTGAAGCACTGTCAGTTTATTTTAATCAGAATGAAACCTACATGATATTAAAGCCTATTGAATTTTACATCGATACAGCGAGTTTAATCAAAATCCTTAGGACAAGGTAAATCGTAAAAAGGTGCAAAATGCAAAGTATAAAGTGGCTCTTCTGGTCAGCTGATTTTGATGAAAAAGTTGCTGTAACATCTGGGGCGTATAGTTGTCTTAAATATGAAATTTAAGTTTCATAGGACTTTTCGTTTTCGTCCGGGAGTTACCACACTCACAGGGACCTTTTTGCGTGACTTGGTTATTTGGACTCAGGGGACCCTGAAACGTGTATTTTCGGTGAAAACTGGAATTAGAAAATTTTCGCGATCGTTATACTTTCCCTTACTATATATTTTATATACAGGTAAGTGAAAGTAAAATGAATGGTTGGTTTTTTTTTTTCCGGCGGTCTTCGCCTACAGCGCTTTATCCCACTTTCCGTCCGTACACAATACATTCCTCATTGTTTATTAAAAACAAAAATATTGGCTAGAAATAGTTTATATGGCAGGACAACGTTTGCCGGGTCAGCTAGTATCACTATAAACAATTATTTTTCATAATTAATATTATACTTTCTATAGTGAATCGTAATAATTAGGTTTGTCGGTTTCTAAAAACCGTTTTTTTTTGTTTTTTTTGTAGAAAATTATGAAATACGAAAACCGGTTTTTTAGTAGAAAATATCGGTTTTCAATGTATGAATAACACTTTAAAAAAATTTGAAAAAGACAAATGTAGCCAAATTACTAGGTTGATGAAAACACTGTTGCGCTGTTTGGTTCTTGGAATCATATCGGTCGGATAAGAAACGATGTGTTTTGTCTTGGGTGAATTAATTTAGATTTTATATCAGTTTGTCTTCTGGCTTCTTTATGTACAGTTCATACATTCAGTGTTCGGTTCCATTGATCGATATTTGATATAGATGATATTATACAAAATGTAAGTAGGTAACATATTTTAATATTATAAAAATACAAATCTTTAATGATGAAGTGACAATGGTTGACTGTGTGTATATATGATAAAAGTTGGTTCAAGGTGCAGTCAATTTAACACAAAATTAAGCGTAAAATTAATTTATTGGTGCCGAGGTTTAGGCCTAAATTATAGGCGTTCTTCGGGCTATAAAAAAAAACAACACAAAGATAACAACCAGCATATATTGTATTCCACTGCTGGTTGTTATCTTGTTTGTTTTTCTTATAGTCCTGAAGAAGGCCTGTAATTTAGGCCGAAACGTCGGCACCAATAAATTAAGTTTACTCTTAATTGTGTGTTAAATTGACTGCACCCTGAACCAACTTCTCTCATAAATCTTTAATATAATTTTATTAAATCAGACTTTAAAAACTTAGTTCGGTTGCAAGTGAGAGGGTATTTTCTATTTCGGGAAATTTTGTGAATAAACTAAGGACACAGCTAAATAGCAAATCGATAGACGTCCTCTGTTTTCTGAAATCATATTTCATTAAACAAAAAAATAAATAGAATATTTAAATTTGTATTAAAATTGCCCTGAATAGAAAATACTCGGTCATATGCTTAATTGTACCTAAAACTGAAATTGATTTTAATAAGTATCCATCTTTATCTTATAACATGAAAATATATTGTTTTTATTTATTTAAACCCTTTGCTGAATAACTCGTTTCACTATTATAAAAATATTTACATCATTATGTATAAATAACGAATAATTGTTTTTAAAGTTATTTAATCCTGGTCAACTATTATTTCTTTGTTCTACTAAATTGCATAAAATTTTTTACTGTCAATAAAATTGAACAGTAAATAATTTCAGTCAAAAACTGCATTCAATCTCTCTAAATTTTCTGTTAATTTTTTTTGTTCCAATTACAGAATATTCGAATAACATTTTTTTAAATAAAAATTCGAAACAGGTTAAAACCAGTTTCATAGGAAAATTACTATTCCAAAACCGGTTTTCTAAAATGTCGGTTTTTGTATAAACCAATATTATACTCACCATAGGTAACGGAGACAATGAGGATCGTCACCAACAGAAGTTTCATCTTGACTAGAGCCTTCCTTCCAGACCTGAACTCGAACTAAGTGGCCATGACGTAGACCAAAGCCTAGCCAATCGGAGTCTTCCACAGACCATGAGGAAACTCAGTGTAAATATTCTATATCCATTATTTGGTAGTCAATCCTCTTTTACAATAATTGCATTATCCTCTATGAATGTTTTGAAAAATAGTACGAGAAGATATTTCGAAACCCTCTCGTTCAGATCAAAAACTCGTTGAGTTCGGTCGTTCATACAAAATATTTCCAAAAAAAAATGTTAAAGTATTTAAAATTTAAAAAATCTGGTGCGGGCAACACACGACTTTCACTTACCTCGATTTTTAAAATCAATGAAAGAATTTTCAAATACAGTTAGAGATAAAAATACGTGAAACTATTAAGAAATTAATCAAATTGAATTTATATATAAACATGTGTTTTATTAAAAAATCTATTATATTATTATCTAAAATAATCAGTTAGTTTTATCTTCTTCTCATCACTCTCTATTAACTTCTAAAAGCTTGTGTATGAGATGATATTTTTTCTAAAATCTTTAGCTTTCCAACGGTATATCATACATGTATATTACTGCTCTTATGTTCAAAAACGAAAAATTTCATTAAAAATATATTTTTTCTGTTTTCTCCTTTAGTTGGGTATCGAATTTATTCAATTTATATATTTACCAGTTTTTCATCAGCGCTAACAAGATAATCTAGTTATTATTATTGAATCTAAAAAATTAAAGGTACTTTAGAGGAAGAAAATTTAAAATATCGGCAATTAAGCCCTGTCACACCATTTTTATCCAAATAAAACCTACATGATATTAAAGCTCATTTAATTTTACATCGATATAGCGAGTTTAATCAAAATCGTCGGAACCGTTTTTGAGAAAAACGAAAAAAGGTGCAAAATGCATGGTATAAAGTGCCTCTTCTGGTAAGCTCATTTTGATGAAAAAAGTTTTGTCACGTCTCGGGCGTATAGTTGTCTTAAATATGAAATTTCAGTTTCATAGGACTTACCGTTTCCGCCCGGGAGTTACCACAGACACACACACACAGACACACACACACACAAAACACACACACACCAGACCTTTTTGCGGGACTTGGTTATTTGGACTCAGGGGACCCTAAAACGTGTATTTCCGTTGAAAACTGGAATTCGAAAATTTTCACGATCGCAATACTTTCCTTACTATATATAGTAAGTGAAAGTAAAAATATTATGAGTGGAACACACGACGTTCAACACATTGGTTGTTTTTTTACAGCATCAATCTTTATTTGTATAGAATACATCTGCACAGCTTTAAAACATTGATTGGTGATCCATTACAATGCGCTACTTATTTGCTATAATTTATTTTGTACATCAATTTTTTTTTATTGTTGGTAAAAACGTTTAAAAAAAACTAAGAAAAGAAAACAAAAGAGAAACGAAACAAAAAATAAATTTAGATAAACAGATATAAATAATAATGAAAATAAGTAAGTGAACAAAATTACAGACATTAAAATCATAAGATAGGACTTAGTAATTTAGAATTTTTATAAGAGTATATGTTTAGTTCTCTCATGTCTATATTTAGAGGTTGATCTTCCAGTGGCGCGACAGGCCGTGTAAGCCCTGGGCCTCGCGGTGTAAATTCCTACGAGGTTACACTCACGTTTCACAATGCAATTTTTAGTGTAGGGTCATCACTCCCTACGACTAATTTTGAGTGTGGCCACCCTTTGGCTGACGGGTCTCACATACCCGGGGGAGAGTGAATTCACATGTTTTTACATCCTTATAAAAGCCCCGCTGGGACTGGGATTTTAACTCAGAACCTGTAGCATGAGAGACTAGCGCGCTAGCCACTCAGCCACGGGCTCCCCTAATTCAGAAGTTGATAGTTTAGTATAATTACCAATTTGTTTTATAAGGGTATCGTCAGTCAGTTGGCATTTTGAGAAAAATGATACTGTTTGTGGGTGTATAAATTCATTTATTGTAGGGATGTCCAGATCTTTGTGCATTATTATTACTTTTTAATAAACTTATGGATAATTATTACTTTTTCCTAGGCATCTTTTTTGTAGTACTTGCAAATTGTTAATGTGTTTTGCTTGCAAGACTCCAGGCTGTGCATGCATATGTAATTATAGACCTGATAACAGATTTATATAAAATTAGTTTGTTTTTTGGTGATAATTTTGAATTTTTATTAAAGTAAGGGTACATTTTATATAATAATTTACGGGCACTATTTATTTTATTGTCTATGTGATTTACATTGGTTGTTAAAATCAATTTAAGAATTTTACTATAGGGGTACTCACTACGTTTGCTATAGCATGCTATTTGTGTTATTTTGCTAAACCCGTCGAGTTTCTACAGTTATTTCCTGTATAAAATTGATGGGTTTAGCACAATAGCATGCTATAGCAAACGTAGTGAGTACCCCTTTTATATGAATTTTATAGCAAGGGAAAGTATCGATGAGATCGTGAAAATTTTTGAATTTCAGTTTTCAACGGAAATACACGTTTTAGAGGACAAATAACCAAGTCCCGAAAAAAGGTCTCATACCAAGGGGAGAAGCTGTGAGTGAATCCCCATTTAATTAAATCCTTCTAAAAGACCCGTCGGGACTGGGATTCGAACTCACAACTTTTGGCATGAGAGACTAGCGCGCTAGCCACTCAGCCACGGACTCCCCTGTATTGTATTTACAGGCCTTTAATTTTGTATCTTGTATATATTTATATGTATTCCTTATAGCATTTTGGCTTAGTCAATTACTGTTTCTTACTGTGTACTGTGTTTCTGTATGTTGTTTCTTTATAATTGTATTTCTATATTCTTTAAGTATTATATTGTTTCTTAGTGTGTACTGTGATACTGTTTGTTATGGTACTTTTATTGAATCTCCGCAGGTGAACTTTCCCATACAGGGAGGGCTTGCCTTAGTGAGGTAGTGATTTATACTTGTGCTGTAAAAATGTAATGTACCTATGCATTACATAGGTTATATATATATATATATATATATATATATATATATATATATATATATATATATGTTTTCTACTGTAAAAATAAACTATTTTATTTATTGACTGAAACCTAAGAACAGTAGAAAACTTAAATTATCAACAGTCGAGAACTGATCAAACAATATATATAATAACTTAAATATTATAATTATGATATAAATAAAGAAGTTATTAAAAACAAAAAAGAAAAGACAACTATAAACCCGAGATGTGACCGCTGCGACAATTTGGATTAAACTCCTTTATGTAGAAAATAGGGAGCGGCGTGGTTTAGTGGATAGAGCGCTAGTATGCTGTGATCCGGGCTCTGGGTTCGAATCCTGGCTGTGGCAGTATATTATTTATTCTGTTAATTCAGTTGGGAGGGGGGGGGGGGGGAGGAGCGACCTTAGGGTACGGAGACTCTCCTGGGATAGACCCAGCGTCTATAAAGTGGGTACCCAAAATAATTGGGAAAAACCTGCCGGCCGAGCGTGATAAAGGCCTAATCACCTCACTTCACTGCCGTTGGTCTAGAAACAGTACGAATCTCTATATCTGCTGAGCCCAAGACCCTTCATGGGCTGTAGTAGTACAGGTTCTTTTTTTTTTTTTTTTTTTTTTTTTTAATGTAGGAAAGGGCATGGCAGAATATGCCTGGGAAATCTGTCCACACATATTACCACCAAAAATACATAGCATTGATTCACATCTATTCGAAACTACTTTTGAAAATTTTTAACCCTTAATCGCTAAGGTAGGTAAGTTATGGGGAATAAGAATAACTTTTTTTTTCTCCTGTAAAGATCATCCAATTTTCACGGGAAAAAATAACTGTTGAGGAATTTCCAAAAGTAGAAATCTGAAATTCGAACATTTTTACGATCGCAATACTTTAAATTGCTATATATTTCACATATGCGTATGCAGAAGTAAAAGAAGGAATAAAAAAACTAAATCATTTTATTACAATTAATACATTTTTACTTTCACTTACTATATATAGTAAGGGGAAGTATTGCGATCGTGAAAATTTTCGAATTCCAGTTTTCAACGGAAATACACGTTTTAGGGTCCCCTGAGTCAAAATAACCAAGTCCCGCAAAAAGGTCTGTGGGGTGTGTGTGTGTGGTGTGTGGTAACTCCCGGGCGGAAACGGTAAGTCCTATGAAACTGAAATATCATATTTAAGACAACTATACGCCCGAGACGTGACAAAACTTTTTTCATCAAAATGAGCCTACCAGAAGAGGCACTTTATACCATGCATTTTGCACCTTTTTTCGATTTTCTCAAAAACGGTTCCGACGATTTTGATTAAACTCGCTATATTGATGTCAAATTTAATGGGCTTTAATATCATGTAGGTTTTATTTAGATAAAAATGGTCTGACAGGGCTTAAATGCCGATATTTTAAATTTTCTTCTTCTAAAGTACCTTTAATTTTGTAGATTCAATAATAATAACTAGATTATCTTGTTAACGCTGATGAAAAACTGGTAAATATATAAATTGAATAAATTCGATACCCAACTAAAGGAGAAAACAGAAAAAAATATGTTTTTAATGCAATTTTTCATTTTTGAACATAAGAGCAGTAATATAACATATACCGTTGGAAAGCTAAAGATTTTAGAAAAAATATCATCTCATACACAAGCTGTTAAAAGTTAATAGAGAGTGATGAAAATAAGATAAAACTAACTGATTATTTTAGATAATAATATAATAGATTTTTTAATAAAACACATGTTTCTATAGAAATTTAATTTGATTAATTCCTTAATAATTTCACGTATTTTTATCTCTAACTGTATTTGAAAATCCTTTCATTGATTTTAAAAATTGAGGTAAGTGAAAGTCGTGTGTTGCCCGCACCAGCTTTTTTATTTTAGTTTCGCAAAACCGTTACCTAACTTGGTTATTCGAAGGTTACACCACTGATAAGACAGGTTATCTTTCTTATCATTTCAATTTAACGTCCGCCTCAAGATTTAATTTAATTCAAGATAAATGTTTAACCATTAACTGTTAATAGTAAAAACAAAAAAGGATTCTTTCCAACTCTACTTATTTTTTGTCAACACGTCAATTGTTTTCAAATAGGTCTTTTCCAAATCTAAAATCTAGTTTTACTTGTTTCATTTTTAAAGTTCTATTTATCTCTTAAAACGAACATTGTGTTCTCTATTGATAAGTATTAGTGAATATGAAAGCATGGCTAATAGTTTCAAACTTTCATTTCGTTCAATTAATTTGTATCTGACAGTTGTATTATTGTTTGTCAACCATGTTAGTACATTTAAAGAAAGAACAGAAGACGAACCAGAAGTAGTTTTTCACCTAGGAACTAAAACACCTTATAGGATTGTTGCTAATAGTAATGACAGTATTGTGGATTACCCAGGTAATTTTTCTATTTGTAATGCATTTACATTAGATTATCTATTCTCTGGATTATATTATTGGTTTTACAGACTTAATTTTTATTATTCTTAAAACTTATTTCCAATATCCATGATCTATGTATATAATATATTTTATCTTAAGCAAGAACCTATTAGAGCTTTGTTTACTTCTTGTACTAATGAAAACCAGCATTGATTTAATTAGATCTTAAATACTTTTCCTGAGTGTCTTGTTTGACCAGTGTCCAACAGCAATAGACTCCTCATCTTAAATGTTTGTCACTATGAATATAGATGACTATAGAAATATTTTTTAATTACATTATATTTTGCCATAGTTGTTTGGATCTGGAGTATTTTATCATTAGAACTTATTATTAACACTCTCATAGTTCCTTGTTTGTGTTATGAACCAGTGAGCCGCAATTTGATGTCTCAAAAATAATTTGAACACTTTAGAATAAAAAATGAAAAAAAACTCTGTATTTCAAATATTCCCTATTTTTAATTTTATTTATTTTCAAACAACAAAAATTTGATTTTTTTTTTTCCTTATACATTTTTAAACTTACAAAAACTTCTAGCTCCTAAACTATTTTACTATGAAAGCTTACACAGTGTTATTCTTTTCAACAATCTGAGAGGTTTTATTTGATGTGTTTTTAGCTTTTTTATTAAATTGCATATTTACAAAAGAAATCATATTTATTGTTTATTTATCTAACGTCACTTTTATACTACTGTGGCTAATCGGGTGATACTGCTGTGGGAGTCCTAAATTTTGCCTATCCAGGTTTAATAATAGTAATAATAAAAATAACTTTATTCTGGGACTATGTCCCTTAAGAATAGCAATGTCATAAGTAAATATACACTTCAATATATACAGAGAGATGCAGAGCGGATATAAAAGGAATCATCAAAAGATTCGGTTCTATGAGTAGGAATGTAAAGGTCAGAATGGCGTGATCTAGTTTCAAGTAAGTGAATTGAAGGGTCCTGTGAATGTATGGAGGATGTTGAGAATTAATGACTTGGTAGAGGTATGTTCTGAGGAAATATTGTCTACGTATGGAAGGTAGGAGCCACAAAGAGTATCTGACATCGCACAGACTTGGGACCACATTTTTACATCCCCTCTGGAGGTCTGCATAACTAAGGATTTTTATTCCTATTAAAAAATCCTAGGGTCACCTGCCGTTTTGAACCCGTGACCTTTGGCATAGAAGGCTGTTATACTAGCCACTATGCTACAAGTTAACCCCGAATCATATATAAATGTACGTATTGCAAATGTATTATAATCTCCTATCTACTTTTTATTCCCCATTAGGCTGCTATCCTGTGAAGATTTTTGGAATTATTCGACATGGAACTCGTACACCTGGATATAAAGTTATTCATAAAGTCAAACAACTCCTTACGACCGTTAAGCTGAGAATTGATAATAAGGATACTCTTGCATTTTTGGAAGGTAAAAGTTTTATTCAATTTGTGTATTTTTTACTTTAGAATCCTTTATTTGTAGAAACATCCTTTTCATTCTCATCTAATTAAAAGTTATTGTCAAACTAGTGATCACTCTTCATTAAAATTTGATTCTATATTAAGTTTAATTACAGTCCCCAAAAAGGTGTGTGTGTGTGTGTATATATAGTCAGTATAACTCAAAAGCAATAAGTTGTATAAAACTGAAATATTCTATTTCATGAGTGTATTTGCTTGCGGTATTAAAGCAACTTTATCAACAAAATGAGTGAACAAGAAGAGCCACTTTATACCATGAATTTCGCATAATTTTACAATTACGATCACCTAATTATACAAAAATAAATATGTCCATATGATAAAAGAGGTTTTTAACTTTGCAGGATTATTATGGAAATCGCAGGCGAAAAAGAAATGGTCTTCCTTGTTGAATATAGATCCAGAAAAATTTCTTACTATTGAGGGAGAGAATGAAATGATGTTACTGGCTCAGAGGTTCCAAAATCGCTTTCCATCTCTATTGCCGAAAATGTTTTCTAATAGTTCTTATATTGTAATTAGTATTTAATTTTTTTAAATAATTGCTTAAATTTATCATTATCATAGTTTTAAATTTCTATAAAACATATACAAGTATAATTATATATTTCAAATTAATTGCTTTCTTTTGTCTTTCAGTTGAAATATACTGATACTCAAAGAACAAAAGAAAGTGCCAGACATTTTGCTATTGGCCTGTTTGGTGAAGAAGCTAGTCGTTCTGTTTGGTTTCCGAAGCCTCCACATCAGGATCCAATTCTTCGGGTTATTATGACTTTTTTGTATTTGAAATTATCACTTTGCATTAAATTTTTTCATTATTTAAAGTGAATCACCCATAATATTTCAGTTTTACAAATTATGTGACAAATGGAAGAAAGAAGTAAAGAAGAATCCTATGACCAAGTATGAGCTGAACAAATATAAAACATCTCCTGAAGTTCGTAACATGCTAATGCAGGTTTCTAGTCGAATTGGCTTAAACTATACTTTATCATTTGGTACTTATGATTTTTCATTAATTTGTAAATTTTCACAGGCAGGTGCATAATCCGAGATGGCTTTCAAAAAAATAATAGTAGTTTGCTCAATAATGCAAATTTTTAAACATAATTAGTATAAATGTATTATGGAGACCTAATTCTGAATTTTTTTTTTTTATTCTCTTTTTTTCGTTATTTTGTTCACCCCTATCTCACCTTCTTAGGTTATACAAAGATTTTCATGGGGTGAGGATGGGGGATCAATGCTAGAATTTAAAGCCTCTCTCTCCCCTGTTACTGAGACACAAATTAGTAATTATTTTATCTTATATCTTCGGTTATCAGGTTGCTGGGAACGCGCTAACCCATTTGAGGTGCTCACTCCATCCCAGTCTTCATCATGAATCTTTATGTAAGAGGTATTAACGCATCTTTTTAGCTTCCCTTTTCGATGATAAATTTCATTTTCTTATTTATAAAGGATGTTTTAGGGTTAAGTGGCCAGACTTTGGATTGAATTAAGGACCCCAAAACAAGAGAAAAAAAAAGGTCCCTTGGACATGTGTCCGGAAATGCTTAGCTAAGGAGCTAGATTTGAAAATTCAATGTTAGAGTCGAAAATGTTTTTCAGGCATTATCAGCTTATAGCTTCTCAGGAGTTGATTTTTCGACAAAAACCTATTAATTAAAAGTTGTATGTCATTAAATTTTACAAAATTGGTTCCAAGGAATCGAACCTTGTATCCTTGGTCCCGCAGGTAACTCAGTCCTAAATATCATGTTATTTTGTACGATCCAACAATAAAATTTAAACATAACCACGAGGAAACGATTTTATAAGAGTTGAAAATGTTAAGATTTTGAGCAAAGACCAGGCTTATTTATAGGTTTATTTCAGTCACATATCCTGGCGCACGGTTGACTTGGTCAACCACTACAATTTTCTTTAACTTACAAGTATGTACCCACTTTTAACCTAAGCTATTATGGCTTTGAATAAATTTTTATTATGATATAATGGGTATTATGACATAATAATATAATAAATGTTTTTTAAATTTTAATTCAATTAAAAAATTTCAATAAATTTTTTAATTCACATTACATAAATTGAAAAAATGGCTTGAAAAATAAATCAATTTCCATAATAGCATTGTTTGTTTCCCCTTTTGGACCTGGTAATATTTTTACCATATTCTTTGATTTATTCCGAAAAGAACTATTGGTGAAATCTTTCGTAGCTCACATGGTGACATACTTTCTATAGAAAAAAATCTGTCTTCCCAAAATGTCCTTTTAAGAATCTATTTCTTGTTCCATTCACTATTATGTTCCTGGTCAGAATAATTGATGATTTCATCTTCAGAGCTGGAAGAATCATACTCTGTCGCTTTGCCAACACAAGATCCTAGCTTCTTTTTCCTTGTCAGAGACAGCTCTTCAAGCTCTTGTAAAATTCTAGGTATGTCTTCAGTTTTAATAAAATGTGAAGCAATATAACCTGATTTCAAGAAGCAAATCGTAAATTATAATTATTAAAAAACAAGAAACTAAATTACATGACCGGGCGCATGTTTCGTTTTGTTTACCAAAGGTTGGTTACAAAGACTAAATTATTAATAATATCGCAAGTGTTCACTCTATTTAAATCAAAACTTACTAAGGAAAAAGGTAGGATGTGGAGGAAAGGTATTAGCGACTGGAAGTGTCTGTCTGGGTTAAAGTTAGTAAAAATTAGTCGTCTGGTTGACAAAAATAACCAGCATGCTCGGTCTAGGATTAAGAAACTCCGTCATGGACCATGAGCATACACCTTCAACAAGTCTCTTGAAAATGAGTTATTAATATCTCACAAGACAAAAAATCGTATGATATGACAGAATAAATACTAACGGATTCCTCAGGAGACGCATTCAAGTTTAAGGATATTTATTGGTATGAGTAATTTAGGTTAAGATTAATTAATTAATACATTTCAGAATTCTTTATTAACAAATTCATCACATTATCTTTTACATTCATATTAAATGTTGTTCAAAAGTGATTACCTTGGGCATTAAGAGAACCTTGAGATCTTTTTTTACAGTGGTGGTCGCCAAATAGTACTGAATAGGTGTTAATGTTTCGCAAGATGCAATCCTCCTTCTTCCTAAAGAATTAAGCTTATTTACCAGGATTCCATTTGTGTTTCTTAAAATATTAACTTTATCAACTCTTATAAAATCCATTCCCTATGATTATTTTAAATTGTACTGTTAGATCATAGAAAAAAAAAACATTACATTTAGGACATCAACTGAGTTACCTCAAAGCCCAAGGATACTAACAAGGAGATGATCTCAACTGTGTAGTACCGATTTTAATGATTTTTTTTTTTTTTAAGTTAAACTAGACATTAGACCATTAGACTCTGCAAAACATTAGGATCCAACACTCCCCAGGAGTCTCATAAAACAATAGGAAAATTTTGGGCACGTAAACACATTTTATTTAATATCTCTAGTTTTAGTGTAGGTCGAAAAATGAGTTTGGTGTCAAAATTACTCTAATTCAAAGAGGAACAATTAAAAAAATAAGCCGTTAATTATTTAGTTTTTATGTTTGGTAATAACCCTAAAAATGTAAATAATCTCGTCAAAACAGAACTTTTAATAAGGTTTCTTAAGAACCGTGCTCAGATTAATATTCCTTTTTTTGGAGTGAGGAACACAGTTTTTAAGAACCTTTGAAATAGAGTAATTTCGACACCAAACTTATTATTTTATTGTACCTTCTCTAAAACTAGAGATATTGAATGGAATATATTTTTTCTACGCGACTCCTGTGGAGCATCGGCCCTAATATTTTGCAGAGTCTAAAGGTTTAATGTCTAGTTTAACCTAAACAAAATTCATCAAAATCGATGAGAAGCATTTGAGATCCTTTCCTTGTAAGTTCAATTGCTTGGAATCAATTTGTGTAGAATTAATGACCCACAACTTTCATTTAATAGATTTTTGTCAAAAAATCAATTCATAAGAATTTATAAGCTGATTATGCCTGAAAACATTTTCAACTCCAGCTCCTTAACTAGTCATTTCTGAAACATGTCCAAAGGTCTTTTTTTTTCTTGTTTTGAGGTACTTAATTCATTCATGAAGTCTGGCTGCTTAACTCTGAAACACTCTGTATAGATCTACTATCCACATGAGGATGTTTGTCAAGAGATGCTTTTGCCACTTAATTACATTATTTGATGTATCTTACTCTTGGAGGAACTGGAATTTCTCTGTTTTCATTCATATCTCCTAGAGGTCAATGCCAAAGAAATTTCATGTGGTTTCAAGTACAAGGTTCTTGAGATCTTCAATACTGTGAGCTTCTCTACTGGGGAGTTGAAAGTAGATACCCATCTATTAAAAGTACATCAGTATCAATAAACACTATTCTAGTCAATTGTTTTTAATATCTTTTGTGTATGCATTTTACCAATTTTACTTTTTCAATTTCCATGCTTTGATGTTTAGTGATATTTAATTTATTTATTTAATCTTTACAAATGACCTTTACGATTTGAAACCGAATCCTATTTGGTCAATAAATATTTGGTGTAATTTAATACAAAGTTAGGTTACTTAATAAAAAATAAAATAAATAAATAGGGAAAAAAAGAAAATGGTCTGAATGAGAGAGGAAAGAGACACAAAGAAATAAAAAAAGAAGAACAATTAAATATATAATTTTTGTGGATTTTTCTGTACTGAGTGTTAATGAAGAATTAAAAAGTTCATTTCCAAAAGGTACTAAAGTACATTTTTTACGAAATTGATATTTTGGACCTATTTGTATTCTCAAAATTTAGTTTAATCTAAATCTTCTATTTAATATTTTTTTTTTATTGTTTATTATAATCTACACCTGTCACTTTTCCGCGGCAATAAGCAGATGTCAGGCATGAGGGAGGTCAGTACCCAGTGACACCTACTCCTAACGTGAAAATCCTAAGTTTTAAACAAGGAGATCCCGTAACCAGCTCCTTTTCAGCCTTCTTCTGGTGAGTTCCGGCATGTCCGTTGTCGCCATGTTTTGAATGAGTGTGTTGTAATGTCCGTGAAGTTTGTCATGGAATCTCTTGTATGAAGTATGAATGTAGTCTTAAACAGTAGGTATATGGAGGTCTGCATGTAAAGTTTCGTTACTCACGTACCAAGGTGAGCGTTTTATTTCTATTTAATCAACACTCAAGTCTTGTAAAAATGCAATTATTTTCTAAAAGTACTAATTACACTTTTAGTTACATTCCAAATAATACTAAAATATTTCATTCCATAACTTTAAAATAGTGTTATTAATACATCCTCTTCGGTGCCGATTTTCACTGTCTGCTCTGTGGGGCGGCGCTCGAATTCATGCCACGTTTCATAGATTATTGCCTGTTCAGACCTGTATACGATTTGTACATTTGCTAACAGTCTAGTTAGTTCTTATTTTGGAATTTGTGTAATTCGTGCGTTTTTTCATACTAGCAAAGGTTTTTTGCTAGTAAGTGTAACTCGATAGGCAGTTAAAATGTTTTATTTTTTTTGGTTTATAAATAATAGATAACATGGATATGGAAATACCTGTGGTATGCGCAGGCCTATAAAACTAGACTAGCGCAGGCCACTGGTGGTACCCGCCGGCGTGAACGTGTTAATATAACAAAAAAAAGGATTCTAGATTTTGATGGAAAAAGAACCAAATAAGTTGGTTTAATAATATAGTAATGAGAGATTTTTGTACTTCCTGTAAAATTTCCTAGAATGGATATTGTACCTTTTGGAATTCAACGTCTCGAGTGTTTGATCATCACAAGCTTTTGTTTATCTAATTTTTATAAAAAGATGCCTTCTTCTAGTCTAATTACCTCCTCTCTTTTCGCATATTTTCTACATCTGAATAGAATGTGGCACGCATCTTCAGAAACTAACCATATTACACAATTTCCATCATTTTCTATTCTCATTAGGTTAAGATATTTTTTCGTGCAACAATGATTCTTCCGCAACCTCTCGAAATTGTGCAATTTCATTGCGATTCTTGGAGAACCATGGTATCAGGCTCACTGTTGGTCGGGCTTGGTAATCATCCTTTCCTTTAGATTGTGACTGATACTTACATTATGTGTAATTAATAAATTTGTTTAAGATTTAAACAAAGCATTTCCAACTATTTTAGTTATTAGACCAGCTGCAGCATACTTTTAAGTTTTAGAGGTTATTATGACACTTTGTAAAGAAGTTTATTATTTTTTTTTTTTGACAATTTTGTGTATGATATTCTGTTCACTGCATTATTATATTGATTTCTTAAACACAAAGGTCGAGATAAATTTGCTTTTAGGAGGAAATCCCTTGTTTGTGATGGGTTTTTGCCAGAATTTGCTTTACTTTAATGTCTGCTGAAACATTGTGATCTTTTCAGTTATGGCTGTAATGTAAAATACAAGCTGTTTGCTTCTGTAAATTATTCTACAGGTGGCAGCTAATACTATAAATGACAAAGTTTTTTTCTGTGCTTAATTATCAGTGCCACTAATATTATTTGACCAAATTATTCATTTAGTTTTCATTAACAATTATCATTAACTGGCCTTATTAACTAGATATTTGATATTTATCAAACTATTTAATAAACTGATTACTGTTTAGATCTCTTTTAAGAATATCATTTTTCAATCAAATTCTCCTAATTATATTGTCAAATTTATGTTAATGATAATTATTTGCGTTTTTATAAATTAGTTTAATACTTTCTCTTGGAATTAAAGTCTGATTTTTACAGACTACAGACTTATGGTCATTTTCATTTGATTACATAATTTTTTTTTTATAAAACAACACACTTGTCAAACCATTAATAAAATTGAGCTTCTCAGATTAATTTTGGCAATAATCAGCACTCAATAAAAGATGTATTGTAAAAGAATACTATTGTGTTGTAAAATAAGTTTGGTAGCACAATTTTACTGGTGATTTCAATTAAAACTTCAGGTTCTTTTAAATATTTTTAATCAGTTATATATGACCCGTTTTGATCTATCTATTGCCAACTTTCACGTATTTTTTTTATTCCAGAACTTCTCAGGATTACCTGAGAGCTTTGCATCTTCCAAGTCAAAATTTCCTGTTCTGAATCGAGCAAATCACTTACCTACGATGCTTTCTCTTAAGGGATTATTGCGAAACACACTGTAAATTTTGTGAACCATCTTTTAGCTTATCTTAGCAGATTTTCTTTTTCAGAAATAAAAAATCATTAAATGACAAAAATGTTTTGTTTTTTTGTTGTTTTTTTTTCTCTTCCATTTTGAGCAGAAAAATGCCACTTAAAGATAAGCAATCTTGGTTGTAACTGTTACATAAAAGCACATTAGCGAATCCTTTTTAAGAGTATGTAAACATAATTGAGCAAGTAAACATGATTTTATAAATACAGAGAAGATTAAATTGAAATATTGACAATAATTTTACAACCCAATACTATTTGTTTCTAAATTACATATATTCCAATTATGTATAAAAAGCAGTTTTCTCTTTTATATTATTTACATTTACCTCCAACATTTATAATTTACTATATCATTTCTGCGTTGTACAGAAACTTTACATCTCATCTTCACCGCTTGTGCTTTTGAGACTGCTTGGTACCCTCGCAGTTCGTCATACTGGTGTAGTCCTTTTGATAAAAAAGATGTAGAGGTTTGTTATATTTTACTTGTTAGCTTTCGTTTTACTTCATAAGTCTATGCCATTAAATCCTGCAAATAATTTTTTTTTTTCATAGGTAATGGAATATTTTGAGGAATTAAAGTATTTCTGGAGGGATGGATATGGTTATGATATCAACCATAAGCAGGCCTGCCCACTGCTGCGTAAAGTCACTGACTTCTTTATGTAAGTTTTTGATACATTTTTCAGGATTCAGTATATTTTCTAAATTGTATAATTTTTCAAGATGTTTTTTTTTGTGGCTTAGAGATGAGGGTGGACCAAAGGCAGTGTTCTATTTCACTCATTCAGGAGCCTTGCTCAAAACACTTTCGCATATTGGTCTTTACAAGGATGATTTCAAACTGACTCATGACACAGATTTAAAACTGAGGCAAAGGAGGAACTGGAACGTGTCAAAAATGAATTCATTTGGTAACAATTTGGTGTTTGTTCTTTTCAGGTTGGTAATTTGTTTTTATTTTTTTTTAATTATAAATTTAAGTTATATACAATGTATACGCTGAGCTATCCGTGAAAGAACAGTACTTCCAAGTGATAACTCATAATTGAGGGTGGTTCTATTAAAAAGAAATTAGTGGACTGTATAGATTTAAAATATAAAAATAATGAAAGTAAACGACGAATCACAATACATTTAATAGATTAAAATACATATAAACATGATAAGAAACAAAATTAACCTAATAAATTGATAAGAGAAAGATGAGAAACAAAATTAACCTAATTATATATTTAAACAGCTGTTAGAAAATGTAGGAAACAAAATAAACCTAATTAAATACTCAAAGATATAAAAAAAAAAAAAAAAAATATATATATATAGGAACTGGGATCACTTGTAGCTGGGTGGCTAGCGTAACAGCCTCCCATGCTAAAGGTCACGGGTTCAAACCCGCAGGTGGTCCTAGGATTTTTTAATGGGAGTAAAAAATCCTAAGTTACGCCGTCCTTCGGAGGGGATGTTAAAAGGTGGTCCCGAGCCTGTGCGATGTCAGGTACTCGTTAAAGATCCCTATCCTAATAAAACCTGGATAGGCAAAATTTAGGACTCCCACTGTAGCATCGTCCGATTAGCCATAGTAGCATAAAGTGACGTTAAATAAATAAACAAACAAAATACTCAAAGATGTAAAAAATATAGGAAATAAAATTAAACAGTTTTAAGAATGAAAATTAGGAAATTAAATATTCTAATAATGGATAAAGATAGGTTATATTCACGAAGTCGTCTTGAGTATTGAAGAAAATTACTGCAGGGCGGCTTGGACGAAGTTTTCTTGAGTGTTGTAAATGACCGCAGGGCGGCTCTTCCAAGTTCAAAGGGGAACGATTAGAAGATGAAGAAATTCGTTTGCAAACGTATAGAGTATGAGAGGAGACTTGGGTCTATATACGGCACATCTTCACCGTTCAGACGCTACCTTAAGACTCGACTGGCCACGAGGCAGTCAAAAAACAATTGAAAACTTTTAATTAAATTAACAAAGATTATTTTTAAACCAAATAAAGATTTATACAATAAAATGAACTCATGATAAATTTTATACAAATTATACTGTTTTTTATTTTCAATGAAACAGTCATGAAAACCCATATCAGGCCATAACATATGGCATGAACATACAACTTTTCACTAAGCCTGCCATCCAGCATTGCTGTACTAACTCTATGAATTCCTCCCTCCTACTTGCCTTCCTCATTATTCAGTCTTACCTCTCTGACAGACCCTTCAAAATAAATGACAATAGTTTCTATTAATCCCTTTTTACTTAGTCTGCTGGTTTTCCTCAAGGTAGTATTCTTTTCACAGTCTGTACAGCTGATATCCCAACACGTTCCTTTCTACCTATGCTGATGACACTTGTCTAGTATCAGTCAATAACAATAATCAATCAATAATCCCTCATCAGAGACCTTGAGGTGGTATGGATCAGGCTTTAAATCTCACCAAACAACCTTTACCCTTTGTCCTGCCCTACAGTATCCTTTAATAATATTTTCCTTAATAATATCCAGTTGAAGAGATCTGATACTACGACTCCTACTTGAGGCCCAAATCTTTTCTTTTTGACCGAACTCAAGCAGTTTATACGCCTAATCAACCTTTGCCTTCATTCCTCAGGAGTAGCCCAAGGCTCGAGCATTTCTCCTGTACTTTTCAACTCATATATAAATGACCTTCCTAAATCAATCCATCACTACTCCTACCACCTTTAAGCTGATAACTTTCAGATTTATTTAACCTTTCTTTCTTCCGAGTCATTCGTGGCATTTACCAAAATTTAGGAATACCTAGATAAGATCTGTGTGTGGGCCAATATGAACAAATTAAGGCTAAATGCTACAAAAACTCAGGCAATTATTAATGGATCCCCTCTTTACATCTTTACCTTCTCTTCCAATCTTACTCTTAAATGAACAACACATCATTTTCAGTTCCCCTGTTAGTATATGTTTATATATCAGTATAAACTGGGATATCTTTATTGACCAAATTCTATCTTGGGAATCAACACATAGCCCAAAGTTCCCGATGGTCAATAAGTACTCAGGTTATTCATCATCATCATCGGTGGCACTACAACTCGTGAAGAGTCAAGGCCTCCCTTATTCTGAGCCGCCAGTCTTCCCTGTTTTGTGCTGCTGCTCTCCAATTTCTGATTTCCAGCTTGTTCCGCGCATCTGCCGCCACACAATCCTCCCACCGCAAACGAGGTCTGCGAACTGCCAACTGCCAAGGTCCCATAAATCTTTTCCTCTAGGAGTTTTTTGGGTATTTCATTACTGTTCATTCTAGCAACATGCCCGTCCCATCTCAGGCGCCCAGATTTTATAAAATGAACTACGTCTCGGTCGTCAAAGAGCCTCATGAGCTCTACATTTTTCCTCATTCTCCAGGTACCGTTCTCATACACTGGTCCTAGAATCCTTCTTAAGATTTTCTTTTCGAATCTTAATAGGGACGATTCCTGGGCTTTTGTCATCGTCCAGCACTCCGACGAATATGTGAGAACCGGTCTAATCAATGTTTTATATATTCTCATCTTCGTTGTTCTGGAGAGAGAATTGCTCCTTAGATGTTTGAGAAGACTGTAGTAGCACCTATTGGCTGCTAAAATCCGACGCTGTATCTCTGGTTGCTTATTATTTCTTGAGTTTAGCTGTGTTCCGAGATAAATGAATTCCTCTACACAGTCAAAGCTGAAATCCCCTATTTTTACAACTCCTCCTACATGCTCTCCTGTGTTAGGATTGCAGACCATATACTTTGTTTTCTTCTCATTCACCCGTAGTCCAAGTTTAGCAGCTTCTCTTTGGAGATTCATAAAGCACTCTTCATGCTAGAGAAATTGTGTCCAATAATATCCAGATCATCAGCGTAGGCTAAGATTTGGCATGATTTGTTGAAAATCTCAGGTTATTCCTTCCGTCATCTTCTACCAAAATCCACTCATAAGCTCCTCGTTTCCTCACTGATTTTCCTCCACTTGCACTGTTGCACTTTCGAGCTATATATTATACTTTTATAATACTATTCATAATTTCTTGATGACTTGATTATATTTGTTCAGTTAATGTTCTGATAGTACATATTTATAATCAAACTGATTATGCTTAAATTTATTAAACAAGTTTACTTGTTACAATCTTTTTTAGGTGTAAAGATAGTGAAAAGTTATTGACTCTTCACCAGGAACGGCCAGTTATCCTTAATGGTTGTCCAAAGGAAGAACTCTGCCCGTTTTCAACTGCTCGTAAAATCATGCCATCGTCTGCAGATTATCAATGTGACTTTGCTCAAATCTGTTCTCTCTGATGTATTTATCTTTTGACTTGTTTTTTTATCTACTGTTAAATTGACTGATAGTATAAGATAAGAGATACATTTATTTCAATATCTAAAAGGAAAGGCATTGATAATAAAATCCAAGAGTCAAGTGAATATATATTATTAGTCTGTACTATATAGAATTCAAAAATCTTATTTATATTTTTTAAAAACAATTTTTCAATTTGTTATATTAGAATAAATAATCTAATAATATATTTTTTTTTCTTTTTTATCATCTGCCCAACTCATAATTATAATTTTTTTTGTACTAGAAAAATTGTGGCAGGATTGTTAAACTCTTTAAATTCAGAACAAATTGAAATCTCAATCCCTTACTTGATCATGTACCAATTTTCAATATTGTTTTCTGATCAATAATGAAAATAGCCGATAATTTATCTTTAGAAAATGTGCTCAAGTTATATTGAACCTTTTATTATTGGCTTGGTGTGAAATTAGTGCAGCTTTCCTCCATTGTAATATCTTAATATCAGTTCTCTAAACAAAGCAAATACTAATATTCATTCCTTATTTACCATTATATACCTCTCTTTCGCCTCAAATATAATCAGTAAAATTGTTTTGTTCAGTGTGCTTAAAGGTTTTAAATTGTAAATGACTAAATGCGATTTTCGTCAAATTCATTTTTATGAATTTAAATTATGACACAGTGCTAAACAAATGCACAGTGCAGTGTTGGTTCCAGAAGTTTTGCTGTGGAGATTTCAACTTCAACAAGGAAGGTCATGGCTGTCATTCTGCAGTTGACAACAACCAGCTGAAATCTATTGTGGAAGAATACACCCAACAAATGGCAGTAGGCCTCAGAGGTAATTGGTCGAGGCCAAAAGTTGGCGGAGTGGGTGCCACTGTTTCATGCTTCTGACTTGTAAAAAAAAATCTGGTGCGCGCAACACATGACTTTCACTTACCTCTGTTATTAATATCAATTTAAGAATTTTTAAACAAATTTAGAAACGAAAATAAATTATTAAAGAATTTACATTTGATTTTTATAGAAAGATGTGTTATATTAAATAATATTTTATAATATTATCTATGAAATTCAGTTAGTATTTTTAATCACTCTGTTTTAGAACTACTTGAGCGTCCGGCGATTACAGCACCATCCAGTGGCCAAGCGGTGAAACAATTGCATTAAAATAATATTTTTTTAGTTTTCTCCTTTAGTTGGATCTCAGACGTACAGTTGTCATAAATATGAAATTTTAGATTCAAAGGACTTTTCGTTTACGCCCTGGAGTTACCACACACGGACGGACACACACACACACACACACACACACACCACACACACACACACACACACACACACACACCTTTTTGCGGGACTTGGTCATTTGGACTCAGGGGACCCTAAAACATGTATTTCCATTGAAAACTGGAACTCGAAAATTCTCACGATCGCAATACTTTCCCTTACTATATATTTCATGTATAGGTAAGTGAAAGTAAAATGACTTATTTCTCCATCCCATTGTGACGTGTGATCGAAAATGGATCTTACACCACAACAGAAAGCATTGTACACAATAGCTGGGCAAAGATTTGGTGTTAATCTGGTAGTTTTATAAACCACATCTTTTCAATCAGGGTAAGACTACAACCGCCTACAAGCAGTATCAGAAATTGATAATATGAATCGGAAGTTGTAACCCTTATCCCAGCATTGATTAATCTTTCTCCATGATAATGCTAGACCACAAGTTGCACAACCGATGCTATGAAGGCTGCAAAAGTTGGGCTACAAGGTTCTTAAACAACTACCTTATTCATCTGACCTCTCTTCTACAGAATTTCACTTTATCAGGCATCAATTTTTCTGAAAATTGGTAATTTTCTTTTATTAAGGCTTTATTTAATTAATAAAGATACTACTTTACTAAGTAATATTTTATTTCACTTTTTAAATTATAATTACAAACAGTTAGTATTTTCTATAAATACTATTACTGTAGGCTTGTACATTCTTCAGTCTTTAAAGTTTTTAAAATAAATACATTAAAGTAAATATAGCATCTCTCATTTTTCATTATATTCCTTAAAATAATAATTGTAAGCCAGGGATGATGCAAAATCGTTACAACTTTCATTACTCTTTAGTTTGTTATGTTCACTATAAGATAATGTTTCATTACAATTTATTGGATTATGTTTTAATCCTAAATATTTCTTTAAAACAAAATCCCATAACATCAGATTGCTATGAAAGTTCATCAGAGTTTTATGTCTCATTGCATTTGTTTCATCTGTAGTTTTTGATGATAATCTCCATGATGGATTGTATGTGTCGTAAGTGGTGGGTAATTCAAACCATGAACTGATATAATTGAGTGGATTTAAATATCTCAACGATTCAAAACTTCTACCAGCGAAATTGAATAAATTACTTATTAACGAATCTCTAAAAATACTGGAACCTCCATTGCTCATGAATGAGCTTCTGGTTCCTTCTGTTGACGAATAAATATACTTCAACTGACGTCTTTCCCTCTTATAATCAATATTTTTAAAATGGTTCATTAGTGAATTTTTATTGTCTTTCAATGTATTGTTTAAATATGTTTCTTCAACTGTTTCAATGTCTGACATAATTTCATTTATGGTGTAATAATTCTTCATCTCATCTACACAAACACTTTTATTAATCTCGTCATCTACATATTGACCAATACCTTCCAATTCCAAATTGATTTCATGTCCACTGAACTCCTTCAGCTCATCAAATGAACTACTAGTGTTATTTAGCTTGATACTCCACATTGTGTACGGGCTGAACATAAAGTCATTTTCTTTTATTTTATCATAGACTTTGTTCTTTTTGATTGGTACTCCATCGCTAATTTTCATAGAAAACAAGAAGTGTATCTTATCATGTTTAATAATATAAATCTTATTACCACACCTGTAATTAGAACTGCCCAGGTGAGTTATATGTACATTGAAGCTGTCTAGTTTTTTATCCAGGATGTTCTGTATGTTTTTATCTGATGCCTTAAATTTCAATCCAACCACTTTAAATTTTACAGCATTTATATTACGAATTTTCGTTATATCAGCTTCCAGAAATATTTTCTTTCCTTGTAATAATTTGGATATTGCATCTTTATGCTTGTCATAGGACCATGTAAAAAAAGGAAATTTGTTATTGTTACTGCTAAATAATATATTCGAATTTATATTTTTGTCAAATGAACCAATCGATAGATTTGACTCAGTAATTCTAGTTTTCAATTTCTTTAAAGTTCTAGCTGCAAATAAAGCCAATGTTTCTATGTTGCGCTCTGGTTCTAGCTCTATTGGCAAACTGAATTCTGAAAGGTAAAAATGTGCAAATGGAAAGATGTACTGTTTAAACATACTTATGGCTTTCTGGTATTGAGATAGTACAAGGTTGCATTGTACCATAGTATCTAGTTTGTTTTTGGCACTGCTTAATTCTTCATCATTTGTCTCTACATCAAGTGATTTCTTTGAATGAATTAATTTTAAAAAAGCATGTAACTGTCTCTCACTTTGGTAATTATCTATGGTTTTATATATATCAATGATGGCCGTCATCCCTTCTTTCAGCTTTTTAATACTACTCATGATGTTTTCCTCTACACTAAACCCTTTAGTCATTTTGTAAATTAAAGTAAAACATTCGTTAATGGTGTTCTGAATTTTCCATTTACTCACTTCAATTGGAAAATATGATTTCTCCTGGACTTTCTTTAACATTTTTTGTAATTCACACTTTAAATCCGCAAACTTAGGAATTACGATTTTGTAGACAGCATCATGAAATATACTTATTTCTCTTAATTTCGAATCTGCTTGATTTATTGCATTTCCTAAGACTTCTATTTGACTTTGGTTTTCCTTGAAAGAGTCAAATAGATCTGGATCCACAAGTAAAACAGTTTCTAATGTTTTCAGTTTTAGTTTTCTGGCCGTCGAAAGATTATTATCCTTTTTCAGTCTTTCAATTTTAGATGTTATCATTTCATTTATTCTCTCCTGAAGTTTCTCAATTTCTTCTGCATTTTCATTTTCTTTCATATTTTTTTCAAGTCTTTCTAATTCATATTTGATATCTTGTTGTGAAGAATGATCGTTTTTAAAATTAATTAATTCCTGGTTCACATAGCTTAATTGCTTGAACAAAAGTTGATCTCTTGCTTGTATCATTTTAGATGTTTCTGTGACACCCTCAGGAATTTTCGCTATTACCACATCTGAAAAACTTACCTCTTCTGAGACAAAAGACCTTGAAATTGAAATTGATTGTTCTATAACAGATATTGCCGTAATTCCTACACCACTGAGAGACAATAAGAAATAACTTGCAATTTGTAAAGTGTCTATTACTTTCTTTTTTGCCAGTATTCGTTCCATTTCTTTTTGTTTGTAGCTTAATTGATCTTTTTCTTTAGTGACTTTAATTTCTAGATCATTTAATTCTTTAGTCAGTAAAGTTTCCAAGCTATTCCTTATTTGTTTAAAGTTATCTTCAATATCAGGTTTGATCTTAGTTTCAATTAATCCATTGAAATTCTTTATTTTATTTTCTAGCGATTCTGTGTTAATATTAAAAAGATGTTCAATTTTTAATTGGTGGTATGATGTTTTTAAATCATCAATATTCCTTTCTATCAAGTCTAAATATGCCTTTACATCAACAACTAGTTTAGAATCAAAGCTATTATTTATACTAGATAATTTGCTTAAAATAGTAGTATGGAGGAACAACAAAACCTCTTTGTATTGTGCTGAATTTTCTTCTAAATGGAGTTTTTTGGCATAATTCAAGATCCTATTTAGTAGAGAATGGTAAAAAGGTAATAAAGAAATTTCATTGTGCAAGATATAATATTGGGATTCCAAACCTTGCAGCTCATCAGTCAAGCTTAATACATCGTAACAGTTTATTATTTCCTCATGTTTCTCCAGATCTTTGAAAAAATCCATCAAAAATGTAGCATCTAAACTATTTTTCAAATTAGATATTAGATAACTTTTGAACTTATTTATAGAGAGGGGATATTGTTTTTCATAAGATACTATTTCCAGTGACTCTATAGTACTTCTCACTGGCTGTCCTGGTTTTCCAGAAGATGATGTTCCACCATACGGTGTTGTTTCAGTTACTTTACATTTTCCATCATTACTTCCTTGATTACAACTTACTTTAATTAGCTCACTGTTTTTGCCTGCTTTTCCCCCTTTTCCTGGTTTACCATTTTCCCCGTTCTTTCCCCTTCCATTCTTTATTTTGATGCCAGAATTTCCCTTGAGCCCTATGATAATAATGCTGCCTCCATTGCCTCCCGCTCCTCCAGCTCCAGCATTACCACCGTTACCTCCAGGAGTCGCATTTCTGCCATAAACGGTATATTGAGCCTCAAAATAGAACTCTCCGACACCAACAGGGCTTGATCTGATGTATTTTTTTACAGGACTCGCTTGTATATTAAATTTTTTATTTCTCCATACATCGTAACCATTGGCAAAATGAAATGTTTTTTCTAAAGTAAGTGAAGCTGGTCCAATACCGTCTTCGCCATCCTTGCCATCCGAGCCATTCCCTCCATTTTCTCCACTCCCACCGACAGCTGAGATCTGGAGATTCTGTTTATCTGACTTGAAAAAAGTTTTTCCAATAGCGAAAAAAGTTCCCGCTGGCCCTCCTGGCCTTCCTGGTTGCCCATCCAGACCATTCCCTTTGGAATCAGTTTGGTTCATCAGTTTTGAATCAATAGTCAAAATACTTTGTCTTGTTGCACCATCAAGTATAATCTTTGAATCATGTATGATATCCCATAATGGAGAAATTATAATTAATCCTAATTTTTCTCCTTCTTTATTTAAATCTGTATCAATAAAAATTTTATGTAAAGCTAGTATTTCTATAATTTCTATCTTCATCCTACAATTTTTAATAATTTTATCTACATCACTTAATTTTAAGTAGTGACCCTTGATGGTTAGAATGTTGCTTGGGCAATCTTCTTGGATCTTATGCCCTAAAGAATATTTTAAAACATTTGTTAATGAATTTAGTTTATATTTGTTGAGAAGGAGATCTCGAACTACAATTAGGTCAAGTTGGATATTGCAATCATCAATTATGTCCTGAATGAGAGCTTGGATATATTTGAATTCTAGACTTTGATGTTGATTGATTTTATCTTCTATTGAGATGATATTATATTTGCTTGTTTCCTTTTGAATTCTGTAATCTCCTAACCGAGAATAGAAAATGTATAAAAAATTATACCATCTATTTGATTCATCAAGGTATTTTGTAACATTAGATAGCGCACCACTTATCAAATATGATAATCCATTTTTTGGTTTTGATTGTTTGCTGAAAAGGTATAGAAATTCTAAGTAATTTTCATAACTATTAATCAAAAACAATGATTTTAAAACAACATGTATTTTATAATTTTCAATCACTTCAACCAGTTTCTCAATTAATTCTTGAGACGTCATTTTTGTATTGTCATTTTTTAGGATCTGGTTGAACCCGTCATGTGCGTCATTAAATAACGATTTTGCTTCAGCCGTTTTAAGGGAATACAACTTTTCTTGATCTTTGAAATAATTTATTATTTTTCCTTCTACATCTTCAAGTTCTGAAACAATATCAGTACATACCTCCTCAACCCATTTGCTGATATTATTTTTCGTTTTATCGGACACAGTAAAACCAAAATCCTCTATATTAACTTTGGCATACTGAATATTCTCCTTCAACATTTTGTTTAAAACATCTCTTTCACTCTTATAAGATTGTGCTGTAATCAATTTACCAGCAAATTTGGGCCTTTTAAAAATACCTATTTTCTGGTAGCATCCTTTATCATTCACCATTATAGCATCAATGAATTCTATTGCCTTTGTACAAAAGTTTTGGTGGTATGAAGGGAATGTATTCTGTTCAAGATCTGTTTTAACGCTCTCGATGAAATTAGCTATGCTGTAAACAATTTCATCGTCTGATTCTGCCAACTGCTCCACTTTTGTAACTACAAGCATAATACTGTTTTTAAATTTGTATATATCTTTAATAAGGCTTGTAGCATGGTTCAAAAGCTCCATGAAATCGTTCCTATTAACGCCTTCTCTGACTGAAGAGTGATTCACTGTGAAAACTAATTTTACTGATCTGGCCGAATCTATAATTTTTTTTGTGAAATAAGTTGCCGTTATTTCATGGGCAGCGCTCCTAGTATCGCTGAAGCCGGGACAGTCGTAGTAATTAGTGTCCGTTTCGGAATCTTCTATTAGCTCTGGGTAGAGAGTCTTAGAGATTATGGTTGACCTACTCACTTTTTCTTTATCGTCTACGATAACATAATCTATACCTCTTTTCACCGATGTCAAATGATTTAAATGACCAACGATGTATTGAGCAAGAGTACTCTTACCTGACCCAGTATTGCCGACTAGCAAAACTACATCTCTGTTTGTCTTTTTACCGATTAACTCAGCCCCCGTTTGAAGTAGAGTTATGATATTTCCTTCGTTTGACAAAGAACCTCTTCTTCCGTCCATTTTATATTTTAGATTCAAAAGTTTTATCTTTAATTTGTTTATAAATAATAAAGGTAGTCCTTCAGTCAAGTTCATTTATTCAGAAATATCAGTCCCTGTTTCTTGATAAACTAAATGTAGTTCAATGTTTATGGAACACTTTTCATTCAGTACTAGTGCCATCGTTAATCTGTAAAAAAATATTAATTTATTTTTATTTTTTTTTTTATAATATATATATATATATATATTATTTTTTTTTTTTTTTTTTCAGTGTTCTTTCAATGTTTGTAGTATAGTTCGTGTGCGTGTGCATGTGTGTGTTGAGCGCACCAGACTTTGTGTTAATTTTTTTCAAGTTGAAAAATAATAATCAATGCCAGTACAAACAAAATCTGTACTAATTGTATAAACCTTTAAGATTATCAATAAATATCACTTTAAAATCATTTAATCAAGAAGCAAACATTTGTTTTTCTCTAATAGCATAGAAAATATTTTATAACTAGAAAGAAATGAATAATGAAATTATCTGTGTGACTTTAATGAAAAAGTAAAAGTTTATTTTTATATTTAGGTTTGAGTTAATTCAGAAAATTAATATTCACGTGGCTTGTTCTGCAAAATTGTTGTTTTTTAGATTATATTAAAAGAAAATACAATTATTTTTAAAAAAATGTTTTAGGTTTTTTTTTTATAAATAAATAATTGATCCATATTTTTCACTCAACAATCCTTTTATTTCTTTTTTTCTCTCCAATGTTTCATCAATTTGCCATTTTCAAGGATCCTACTTTAATCTGTCCTCTGCATATATAATATATAATATATATATAATATAAAATTTTGTCACAAAAAAAAATCTACAACAATACCACAAGGCTGGTTTCAGCTTAAAGTATATTTTTTTATAATGTGACAATACATATTTTATATATATAGGCTGGGTCTGCCCCAGGAGGGTCTCCATACCCCAGGATCGCTCCCTGACTAAATATATATATATATATATATATATATATATATATATATATATATATATATATATATATATATATATAATATATATTATATTTATTAGACAGTTACAGGCCTTCATGCAAAACATTGATGAGGATATATACACACATACACATATATATATATATATATATATATATATATATATATATATATATATATATATATATATTTAGTCAGGGAGCGATCCTGGGGTATGGAGACCCTCCTGGGGCAGACCCAGCCTCTATCAAGTGGTTACCCAAAAATGGGGAAAAAACCTGGTGGCTGAGCGTGATCTCTGCACGGCCGTTGACTTTGAAATAGTACGAATCTTTATATGTATACATGCATATATAAATATATATAATTACGAGAAGGAATTAGTCCGGGTGGCGGTCGATGAATGAAACAATTAGGTAGTTTCAACCATTTATCTAAATATTGGGTTGATGCAAAATTAATGCAGGTTTTTAGTAGGTATTGTAAATACGCCATATCTTTACTTTAACCATATATATTTAATCAAAATAATTTCCATCTGAATCAATGCACTTTTGCCAACGTTCAACAAGCTTTCTTATTCCACCAGAAAAAAAATCCGAATCCCTGGACTCAATGAAATCACGAAAAGAATTTTCAATGTCGTCCTGGTTTTGAAAATTTTTCTCCCTCAAAAAGTTGTCCAGATGCCTGAAAAAGTGGAAGTCTGTAGGAGAGAGGTCAGGTGAATAAGGCGGATGTTGGAGAACTTCGTAGCCCAACTCGTGCAGTCGTCGAAGCGTTGGTTGTGCAACGTGTGGTCTGGCGTTATCGTGGAGCAGGATCGGCCCCTTCCGATTCATCAATGCTGGGCAAAGACGTTGCAATTTTTGAGTTCCGAGTTGCGCCGCCATTTCTCGTGTGGTTTTGGTTAGGTCTTCTTCCACTTTTGACCTCAGCTGGTCGTTGTCCAGAGCAAGATGACGGCCCCGACCTTCCTTGTCTTCGAGGTCGAAATCTCCTCTGCGAAACTTCTGGAACCAACGCTGCACCGTGCACTCATTAATAGCCCTCTGACCCCACACTTCATTAATATTACGAGCCGTTTGCGCAGCGCTGCGCCCTAATTTAAATTCGTAAAAATAAATTTGACGAAAATCGCACTTTGACATTTTCGATTCAAGACCTTTGAACACACTGAACAAAACGATTTTACTAAACAAATTCATGGTGAAAGAGAGGGTATTAGATAAGGTTTGTTTTGGTATAATAATGATCAATGTTAGGATTAGCTTTGTTTACACAATTGGAATTAAGATATTGCAATAGAGGAAACCTGCATTAATTTTGCATCAACCCAATATTTATTTAAACTGAGTTTCCATTCGCCTACAATACGCCCTAATGATGACCCACAACGGGGGTTGAAACTACCTAATTGTTTCATTCATCGACCGCCACCAGTACTAATTCCTTATAGTAATTCTCAACGGTTAACTAATTATATAATGTTGAAGAGAAAAAATAAATAAAAGTATTGTTGAGTGAAAATATGGATCAATTTTTGGTTTAAAAAGAACCTAAAAATAAATGTATTCCAATAAATACATATATAATAAATAATTATTAATTATTTTTCATTAAAAAAAATTAATATCTGTAAGTTATTCAGAAAAATATTTTATCTAAGGTTTTATACTCAGGAAAGTATAGTATATGAAAATCAAAATTGTTGAGCGACATAGCCTGGACGATTTCGAATGAATTGACACATAAATTTAATGACAATAAAGCCAGTTTTATTTTTAATGGTGGTTTTCAACTAATATGCTGAATCAGAATACATCATTATTTTTCTTGTGAAAAAAAAAAGTAATCCTCATTTGCTAAGTAATTTTTTCATTATACCTAATATACATGGAACATACAGTAAGAGAAAGTATTGTGATCTGAGAATTTTGGAATTCCATTTTACAATAGAAATACCCGTTTTAGTCCAAATGACCCAAGTCCCAGGAAATGGTGTATGTGGTATGTTTAGCTAAAAAGCGAGAAGTGGTACAAAAGAAAATTTCAAATTTATGACAAGTGTGTATATGCTTGGCTGATACACCATTAACCACTTAAAACATTCACAATACGCATCTTTCTTGCGTTCGTGTTTATGTATATGTAACCATTAACTAACTCTTCGGGGTTACCTGTAGCATGGTGGTTAGAATAATAGCCTTATATGCCCAAGGTCCCGGGTTCAAACCCGCAGGCTGCCCTAGGATTTTTTAATGGGAGTAAAAAATCCTTAGTTATGCGTCCTTCGGAGGGGACGTTAAAGGTGATCCCGAGGCTGTGCAATGTCAGGTACTCCTTAAAGATCTCTGTCCTAATTAAACCTGGATAGGCAAAATTTAGGACTCCCACATCTTCCGATTAGCCGCAGCACCATAAAGGGGCGTTAAATAAATAAACAGACAAACAACTAACTTTTCCATCAAAATTGACATACCAGAAGCGCCACTCACACTATATCCACGAATTTATATATATATATATAAATATATATATATATATATATTTTTTTTTTTTTTTTTTTTTTTAATATTTTTGTCGAGAACAGTCCTAACGATTTTAATTAAACTCACCTTGCCGATATAAAATGTAATATACTTTAATATCATGTTGGTCTCTTCCTGATTGAAAGGATGAAATGTCTTCCTCTAAAGTACCTTTAAGTTTATAGATTTGAAAAAAATACCCATTTCATATTGATAGCATTGATTAAAAACGGGTAAATATACAAGATGAAAAAATGTGATAGAGAACTTTTTTTTTTTTTTTTTTGAGCATAAGAAATATATATAGAATTTCCAAGTCAATTGTAACCTTTTCCAAGTCAAATGTAACTTTTTCCATTTCAAATGTAACCTTTTCCAAGTCAAATGTAACCCTTTCCATTTCAAATGTCACCTTTTCCAAGTCAATTGTAACCTTTTACATTTCAAATATAACTTTTTCCATTTCAAATGTAACCCTTTCCATTTCAAATGTCACCTTTTCCAAGTCAATTGTAACCTTTTACATTTCAAATGTAACTTTTTCCATTTCAAATGTAACCTTTTCCAAGTCAAATGTAACCCTTTCCATTTCAAATGTCACCTTTTCCAAGTCAAATGTCACCTTTTCCATTTCAAATGTTACCTTTTCCAAGTCAAATGTCACCTTTTTCTTCACTTCTAGCCTTAAATATTCCGTTTTATTTATTTATTTATTGAAAAATAATTAGTTTAATTAACATTATGACTTTATTAATAATTTTGGCATATAATAATTGATATTTTTTTTGGGTCTCTTAGATATTTGATATCATGTTCTGTTTTTTACTAGCTAATATTTAAAAAAATTAATTATCGTCTATTTAGTTTTAAGATAGTTGTTGATTTTGATTTTTTAGAGAGGAGGAGAGTAGTTTTTTGGAATAATTAATGTGTTTTCGGGTATTACAATTAAATTTTTCGAGCTGTATTTTTTATCGCTAGGGTGCATGTTAAATCGCATTAACTTTTAAAGTTTTTTTTATTGATATAGGGATTAATTAATGTGCTTTCGGGTGGTTATGATTACGTTTTTTGAGCTGTATCTTTTATCGGTCATGCGTATTTCAACTCACATTTACTTTTAATGTTTTTTTATTGATATAGGGATTAATTAATGTGTTTTCGGGTATTATAATTACTTTTTTCGAGCTGTATTTTTTATCGCTCGCGTGCATGTTAACTCGCATTAAATTATAATGTTTTTTATTGATATAGGGATTAATTAATGTGCTTTCGGGTGGTTATGATAACGTTTTTTGAGCTGTATTTTTTATCGCTATGCGTATTTCAACTCGCATTTACTTTATAATGTTTTTTTATTGATATAGGGATTAATTATTTTGATTTCGAGGGACTATAATTACGTTTTTCGAGCTGTATTTTTTATCACTCTCGCTTATTTCAACTAAAATTTACTTTATATGTTTCTTATTGATATAGGTGTTGATAATTGTGTTTTCGGGTCCTATAATTATGTTTTTTTAGTTTTATTTATTTATAGCTCATGCGTATTTCAACTCGCATTTACTTTTAATGTTTTTCCTGATATAGGGATGAATTATTTGTGCATTCGGGTGGTTATGATTACGTTTTTGAGCTGTATCTTTTATCGCTTATGCGTATTTCAATTCGGATTTACTTTTGATATTTTTTATTGTTATAGACGTTTGTAATTATCTTTTCGGGTCTTGTGATTACGTTTTTTAAGCTGTTTTTATTGTCGATTGCTCTCATTTCAACTTTCATTTGCAGTGGTCTTTCTTTGTTTTTGTTTTAGGGGATTCTCATAACGTGTTTTGAACTTTATTTTTTTATGCGCTTGGGAATTTCTACAAACCGTAGGTATTATGTTATATTATGATGTAAAAATTATTTATTGTGTTTTTGCAGGATCTGATTACATTTTTGATTTGAACGTTATTGATTTTGCTTTCGGGTGGTTATGATTACGTTTTTCGAGCTGTATTTTTTATCTCTCGCGCTAATTTTAACTAAAATTTACTTTTTATGTGTTTTATTGATATAGGGATTAATTAATGTGCTTTCGGGTGGTTATGATTACGTTTTTCGAGCTGTATTTTTTATCGCTCATGCGTATTTCAACTCGCATTTACTTTTAATGTTTTTTATTGATATAGGGATGAATTATCGTGCATTCGGGTGGTTATGATTACGTTTTTCAAGCTGTATTTTTTATCGCTCGCGCTTATTTTAACTAAAATTTACTTTTTATGTGTTTTATTGATATAGGGATTAATTAATGTGCTTTCGGGTGGTTATGATTACGTTTTTCGAGCTGTACTTTTTATCGCTCGCGCTTATTTTAACTAAAATTTACTTTTAATGTTTTTTATTGATATAGGTTTTAATTAATATTCTTTTGGGTGGTTATGATTACGTTTTTCGAGCTGTATGTTTTATCGCTCATGCGTATTTCAACTTGTATCTACTTTTAATCTTTTTATTTTTATAGAGATCTATCCTTGTGTTTTCGCGGGGTTATGAAAATGTTTAAAAGCTTTTTTATTATCACTCATGCGGATAATTGAGGAATCGTTTATTCTATTTTCGGGTGTCTGATAACATTATTTGAACCAAAAAAGAGTTATCGCTTTTACTCATTTTAAGTTACTGTTCCTATTTCATAAATATGCGATAGAGGGATCGTTTATAGTGTTTTCGGGAATACTAATAGAGTTTATGACATTTATTTATAGCTAGTACACATTTTAACTTAAATGAAAACTGATCTAGAAGAATGCGCAATCGCGATGTAACGTCCAAATCAAAAATGTAATCAGATCCTGCAAAAACACAATAAATAATTTTTACATCATAATATAACATAATACCTACGGTTTGTAGAAATTCCCAAGCGCATAAAAAAATAAAGTTCAAAACACGTTATGAGAATCCCCTAAAACAAAAACAAAGAAAGACCACTGCAAATGAAAGTTGAAATGAGAGCAATCGACAATAAAAACAGCTTAAAAAACGTAATCACAAGACCCGAAAAGATAATTACAAACGTCTATAACAATAAAAAATATCAAAAGTAAATCCGAATTGAAATACGCATAAGCGATAAAAGATACAGCTCAAAAACGTAATCATAACCACCCGAATGCACAAATAATTCATCCCTATATCAGGAAAAACATTAAAAGTAAATGCGAGTTGAAATACGCATGAGCTATAAATAAATAAAACTAAAAAAACATAATTATAGGACCCGAAAACACAATTATCAACACCTATATCAATAAGAAACATATAAAGTAAATTTTAGTTGAAATAAGCGAGAGTGATAAAAAATACAGCTCGAAAAACGTAATTATAGTCCCTCGAAATCAAAATAATTAATCCCTATATCAATATAAAACATTAAAAGTAAATGCGAGTTGAAATACGCATAAGCGATAAAAAATACAGCTCAAAAAACGTTATCATAACCACCCGAAAGCACATTAATTAATCCCTATATCAATAAAAAACATTATAATTTAATGCGAGTTAACATGCACGCGAGCGATAAAAAATACAGCTCGAAAAAAGTAATTATAATACCCGAAAACACATTAATTAATCCCTATATCAATAAAAAAACATTAAAAGTAAATGTGAGTTGAAATACGCATGACCGATAAAAGATACAGCTCAAAAAACGTAATCATAACCACCCGAAAGCACATTAATTAATCCCTATATCAATAAAAAACATTACAATTTAATGCGAGTTAACATGCACGCGAGCGATAAAAAATACAGCTCGAAAAAAGTAATTATAATACCCGAAAACACATTAATTAATCCCTATATCAATAAAAAAACATTAAAAGTAAATGTGAGTTGAAATACGCATGACCGATAAAAGATACAGCTCAAAAAACGTAATCATAACCACCCGAAAGCACATTAATTAATCCCTATATCAATAAAAAAACTTTAAAAGTTAATGCGATTTAACATGCACCCTAGCGATAAAAAATACAGCTCGAAAAATTTAATTGTAATACCCGAAAACACATTAATTATTCCAAAAAACTACTCCTCCTCTCTAAAAAATCAAAATCAACAACTATCTT